>JAOEHI010053403.1:0-44670 GCA_025447815.1 Percopsis transmontana | reverse complement strand
GACACAACGAGGGAAAGGACCCAACAAGGAGATAAGGCGGAGCAAGGGCGGGGCCAGGGAGAACACAGGAAACAGGCTTAGGGAAAACCAAGAGACAGACCAGGGAACAGGCAGGGTCGTGACATTTGAGAGAAGTTGTGATGGTATTTCTACCGTCGGCAATAGAACAGTGTATCGCCTGGACCACGAGGCAGGACAAAAATGACACCACTATAGCGACGATGGTGTATCTTTAAAAAAGACTAGACAAATCTTTAACTATTGCCAGTAGAGTTTAGAACATGTTGCTGTTGCTGGTTAAAAAAGTCACTAACAGCCTTTAATCTTATCTTGTCTCAGGTTTAAACTGTCACAGTGCCAACAATGTCCTCTCCACCAACACCCATGCAGGAATCCCCTGCTACCGTTGCATCTGTCTGGTAGAATGTCCTCTGAAACATCCTCTCCCTTTGTACTGGGCCCCTGTTGGCCCCTCATCTGGCGCCAAGCCGAAAACACAACACCCCCTGCTGGCTGGACATATGTACTGTGGGAGAAGCGGGGGCAGACAATCGGCCACCAGGTTCTTACATAGGGGAACTTACATAAGATACTGTATGTCATACTGGATGATGGAGCAATGCAGATATTGTAGCTAGATTGTATAATATTAAACAAACATCCATTTATGAATATACAGTAGAGACACTACCTTTTTTTGTATGATATCCAGGCAAATACACGTGATACATAAATAATAATTCGACAAGGAGAGAGGGTAAGGTGTAAAACAAGAGCACTACATTCTCCACAGATGAAAAGACTTTTATTTTCTTACTGTAGTTGAACTATCTCATAAACAGAATTTGTGAGATGGTGACATTTTTTAATTTGTATATCTGTAAAATTACATTCTAACTAGTTAAACACGAAGACAAGTTGAACTGAGAGTCAGTTTGTGATATTGTACATTGATCATTTATTACTAAGCATACAACAAAGCATGATTCCTAACTGGGACAATCACAGTACAGTATATACATACAAACAGTATATACATGAACAATTTTAACACTGTCATTTACAAAATTACTTGTTATAGTGGCAGCATTTTGCTTCACCTCCTGGGTTCAATACCTGTAGAAATAGTAATGAGTATATTATTTATTGCTCTATTTATTTTAACATACCAGGCAACCCAAACAGAACCATCGGGATCACATCTGTTGGAAAGAAATTGTCTTATCCTCCAATACGTTTCAGTGGTATCAGATTTGCCCTATCGTGTACCCCTACCTCGCCTTTCCTTCCCGCACGACTTCAGACACTCTTGCCTCGAGGGAAAGCGGTTCTCATTGCCGCCGCATCCCCCGTACACGAATGGACGGCACTCCCCTGAGTGAGGGTGGAAGTACCAGAGTAGAACGTAGTCTGCACACCCACCCTCAGACATAGGCTCCAGGCACTGGTCTGTGGCTGAAGCTGTGGGCGAGTCAAAAAGGAAACAAATTTAAACACATTTGGGCTGACAGTGACTGAGCAGACCGTATGGTACTGTGTTAACAAACACCACTATAATAGTTTAAAGTGCTTTTGGGGTTTATAAAAAGGAAAGGGCTCAACGGTGTAGTGGGATGGTGTGAATGTATCGCTGCTTTGGTGCATAAAACACCATCTATCCATTACCAACTTCACCCTCTTTCATGTATTTTTCACTTGCAGGTTGTTATAAACAAAATAAGGGAATCAAGCACAGACTGTCACACACACACACACACACTCGATCCCTGGATTACAACACCTTCCCGATGATGTTCTTTTGACATTTTCACCGTCTAATCAGTGATGATATGTGCAAGGAAAGGATCTCCCCCCTGGAATCAATGGACTTCCACTCACCAGTGGACTTAAATCCAAATATCCTTCTCTTTTTTCTCTGTCCCCAGCCCATACATTCCTCTCCAACAGAACCTAAAGGACAGAGATCATCAGATTTCAGATACGGTAAATGGATTTAATCCTTTGAGAATGAGATGGGGTCATTTGTTTTGAGACATAATCGTAACACTCATTAATCCTGGACCATTTGTACCAGAAATGGACCTTTGGACAATTCAATGATATCAAAAGGTCACAAGGATATTTTAATAGCTCATTGATGATTTCCTCGTGGTAGTGGGGTTAAGATTAATCTTAAATTCATTTATTAATATAAGATCATCCTTTAGCTTTTAAGGGGTCCTACAACACAAAGAAATACAGAATATACAACAGAGAAGAAAAACACTCTCTAAAAAGACAATACAAAAAACACAAAACAAAATATAGATAGCTTACATATACAATATATATATATATATATATATATATATAGTGATAGATCGATACACATCTAGTTCTGTTGGTGTGACAATGCAGAGGTTTTAAAAAAAATCAAAAGATTTAATTAAGTGGTCGGGTGAAGCTAAGATACAATTCTCATAGGCGTGAATGGCTCTCCTAAGACCCTTCACGGGATAAGATAATAAATAGATAGATAGATAGATTTCCCATATTCCACCAAAATCACATTTGGGATTACAACACAGCCAAATTTGCACAAGAAAAACTGTGCTAACATTATACTACTGTATATTCATCTTTCCAACATAAACATCGTTATCCCACATGAGGTGGTTAGTTAATTCATAAATGAGCATGCTGACATTGACACTGGCAATAACAGGAGAGCTTTTGATTGTATCTTTGATGTAGTCACCGGAAGCAAAAGGGAGGGACACAGTTAGGAAATCGGGGACACAGGAAGACTCTGTATAGCCTGCGGGTTACGTGCACTAATGAGGCTTGTTAAAACTGTGAGCTGTAGTATGAGCTGACAGTGACAGCAGCGCTGCAGACTCCATGCAGAGTGACACTTATCTTCTGACAGGTCTCTGTTGGTTTGGCCTGGGCGACTAGTAGCAGTCAGGTGTTAATAATGTAGGCCTGAATCATGTTACAGTCTCATCATAAACCCACATTTCACAAATTACAAAAAATTACAAATTTTGATTCTTAGAAGAAAGACTACAATACACCAGGAATTAGGAGGGAACCATTGCATTACCCTAAATGAGGGATGCATTTATATGAAAATATTTAACACTTAGAAGAAAGACTACAATACAGTAGGGATTAAGTGGGAACCTTAGAGAGAAACATCTAAATGTCAATTCCAGCTAGCTGTGGCTAACCCTACCCTCTCTTACCAGTACAGTTGCCCTGGGCCCGTTTTCCCTCTCCTCTGAGGGCACCTGGGGGAGCGAGAGTGGTCTCTGCCATCTTCTCTTCTTCGCCTTCCTCCTCCACCTCAGGCAGGCTGCGGGTGAGAGACATCGTCGCCGTCTCCTCCCCCGGCTCCTGTTCTGTCTCCAGAGCCTCACTGTCCAGATCCCTGGATGTCACCAGGAACTGGATGTCCACCCCTGCAGTGACACACGGTGGTATGTACAGGTTCACACACACACACACACACACACACACACACACACACACACACACACAAACAGACAAACAGGACACACGCACACAAAGACAGACACAAACAAGTTTATTATGTAATTATTATGTAATGCTGGATTTTATGGTGCTCAAACCTAAAACCTTTCAAGTTCAAACCACATCCCCAGCGACTGTGTGCATTCACCCATTGGTACAGCCATAAAGAGCAAACCGAGTGCATTTATGCCATGACCATCTACGACCATAAAGCCTCGTAGTCTCTTATCTTAAGTCGCCTTAGCTAATAGTGCTCTCGTGTTTGTGAATGGACCCGTAGCGGCCGGCGCCGCAGTGTGTGTTCCTATGAGGGAACATAGCAGATGGCATGGCCCACATGGGTGCCATGCTGGTGCCCCCCACACACACACACACACACACGCGCACGCACACATGCATACACACTAGCGTACATGCACGCATAGAATATGAAGCTAGTGGCACCAATTCAGTCATAATTTACCTGAAGGCAAACACAGTTGTGCATACAGGTAAATATGACACAAACACACACACACACACACACACACACACACACACACACACACACAGTACATAAACGCATACACACTTACCACACTTTTCTACCACCTCTTGTTTGACGAGGTCCTTCACGTCTTTAACCTTGAGAGAAATAGATTCAAAATAACTGACAAATCAAGCGAAGCTAATCAAAACACAAGTTCTTTTGTGTGAGTGTGGTTGTGTGTGTGTGTGTGTGTTACTGCAAACATGCTCACAGAAAGTCCAGGCTCTCCCTTCTCTCCTTTGGCTCCTTCATTCCCCGCCAACCCCTATGTGGAAAAATATTAAAATATGACCTCCAATCATAAGGGTGAACCTCACAATATTCCATACACACACAAAGTCAGCTTTACAGATTACTGTGTGTGTGTGTGTACGTGCGTGCGATCATCTTACACTGTCTCCTCTTTGTCCAGAGATTCCTTGTAGGCCTCTCTGACAAGGCTTGGATCTCCCTCGCCTGCCTCGTTCTCCCTGGCCAACAGAAATTATTTATACACACACACACACACACACACACACACACACACACACACATCTGTGTTTTGAAATTCCTTCACACAGAGCCTATATAGCAATGAACAACCAACAGCAGAACAACTGAGCACCGCTCGTTTATCCTTGGTTAAAAAACCCCACTGACCCCCAATTAGCCACCCCCTTGGAAAGTTGAAGGCTTTCCATCAACTTTCGGAGTGTCCTAATTGTGGCCGAGAGGAGCTGTTTGACTGAGGCGCAGCCTCAAAGATCCAGACAATAATAGCCCTTGTTACAAAGCGCGCGTAATTAAGGCCGGGAGCTGGGTGTCTCTGCTATACATAGGAATGTCTGTCTGCGGCTGTGATGACTGTAATCAAGCCCGTTGCGTTCTTCTACCGACGTGTTCAGATTCTCTTGTTTTTCAAGCAAGTGTATAATAAACTGTCAATAGGGACTGAGTCGTGTTCTTTAATGCATCGAGGGGCTGTGGAATGTGTGTGTCTTTGTATACTGTACAGTATGTCCATTGAAAGAGTGAGGGAGTTTATAAATTATATGTTTATTAGTAATATTTGTGATTGTGTATGCTGTTACTACCAGTTACAGTGTTTCAAATTAATGAAAATTGTTAGTGTATAGTAGAAATCTAATATCTTACCTCACATACAGGGTGTACGAGAGAATGAAAACCCAATGGACCTTTTTTTCTACAGAAGTGTCAGGGTAAACACAGCTGCAGCTAATTCAATTCACACTAATTCAAAATCAGACTACAGTATGAATCTGATTTTAGGTGTGAGCAAGCCAATAGTATTCAGTCAATGCATAAACATAAACCTAAATATTATATTACTATGGTGATATTTGAGGAAATTGTTCTACCTTTGGCCCATTGTCTCCTCTGGGCCCTGGGGGTCCTGGCTGTCCCAGGTCTCCGTCCTTCCCTGGACTTCCTGCTGAGCCCTTAAACCCTGGGAACCCTGTGAAACCTGTAGCACCCTGAGGCAAGAAGGTGTTCATTTGTGTTAATAGACACAGTCAATACAATTCACCCATGCACTAACCCAGATAGCTGTCTGAAGAGGTGTGTTTATTAGAATCAACTGGTTCTGCTCTTCACCTCGGGAACCACAAGGGTTTTTGTTGGAAGTTCTGTACTGTAGACTCATCAGTTCACTAACCTTTTCTCCTTTATGTCCTGGGGAACCATCTACACCATTAATCCCTCCATCACCCTTATCACCCTGAAAATGACATGATATTTTATATATATATAGTTAAACATGTATGTATACAGTAAAGGAGTGGCAGTGAATACACAATGTGTGTTCATTTACCTTGCGACCTGTGAGTCCATTAAGGCCAGGTTTGCCCGGGGTCCCATTAAGCCCCATATTACCCTTTAGACAGAAATACTATGTCAATAAAACCCACAAAAAGTACATACAGCGAACCTAGCCTGCTGGTTCTAGTGGATGTCACTAGACTATAGAATATCAGGCCTAACCTTATCTCCATTTAGTCCAGGGCTTCCCATTCGTCCAGGTAAACCACGGAATCCCTGTTACAAACAGCCAATGATGTCACATGTACACGTGGCCTGGCCAAAAAGCTGCAATACAATGACCCCCAACAATGGAATGCAACTGTGTTTTACTGAACAGATGCAATGGAACACATTTAGCCCAAAAGTGGGAACTACCAGCTTTGAACCAATTCCAGCGTAAGTACTCACGATGCGATATGATGCGATATGATGCGATATGATGCGATATGATGCGATACGATAGGATACGATTCCAAAGTTGGCAAGTGACTGAATAGTTCCATATCAGACCGTTAAACATAGCAGGAAACTAGCTAATAGTAGCATTCACCTTCTCCCCCTTCTCCCCATTGTCTCCTGGGAGGCCAGGTTCTCCTGGATCACCCTGTCGAAAAACACAAAAGGAAATCATTTGAATGCTGAAAAATGAATAACTTGATTTTGATTTAATTCACTGATATTTTCATCCACTTCACCTGATCTCCACTGAGGCCTTGCAGTCCTATGTCACCTTTGTCCCCCTTGGCTCCATTCAGCCCATGATCCCCACCTAGACCCTGGAACCACATTGAGACTCACACTCATTGTGAGTGTGTCTTTTGTTTACATGAGTAGGTGTGTGTGTGTGTGTGTGTTTGTGTGTGAGAGAGAGAGAGAGAGAGGAAGATTTACCTTTTCTCCATTGTGCCCTGGCTCCCCTGGATCTCCCTGCAGGAATCACAAGAGATGTCATTCACAGTATTAAAGAGCATAATGGCTACAGTATTTCATGACAAAAAGTCAAAAAGAAAGTAAACTCGTTTTGACCTTCTGTCCTACTGGTCCTCGGACTCCAAATGGCCCCACTGCACCTTTAGTGCCCGCATCTCCCTTAAGGCCCTGTAGGTTGGAAAACAAGTGTACAAACATTGTACAAGTTGATAACACATAAAGTTAAAATCTGTCTGCGTATGCATGTACAGTATTTGTCTGTTTGAGACTGGGTTGTAGATGGCAGGGTAGTCCGGCTGTTCGACTCCCAGCCGGAAGGCTGTGGGTTCGAGCCCCGGAGTTAGCCTACTGAACGAGATGCCTAACCCATATCTGTTCCTTGTAATTGTACTCTGTGTCTGCTAAATGACTTAAGTGTAACGAATAGTGCCAAACGTTCCTGTTAAAGTGCCCACCAACAACGAGTGATCTTGTATCTTTTCTATGGGACTGCACAACAGAAACACTGTGCTCTAATGTGTTTGGGAGCACCACTTTATGCACTACAGCCTTGTGTAACATAACAATCTTCTTTTCCCTCCTGAAATCTTCATATCTGGAATATCTACCTTAACCCCGGGAGGACCATCCTCTCCTTTCTCCCCCTTGTCTCCGTCAAAACCTGGGGGTCCTCGCATTCCCTGCATCAAACAAAAAGTCACTGACACAGCAACATACTTTGGTACAGTAGTTTGAGATTAATATCTACCGTAGCTCTAGCAGACGGACTGCACTGAAATATCAATTTCAAGCTCCTACCCACTCTCCCTTAGTCCCCTTGTATCCCCGGGGTCCATGGATTTGAAGTACACTCCCCTGAAAAAAAGCATTGGGGGAAAAAGATGGCCTCAATTTTTGAGTTTGACCAAAATCAATTATGGAAACACAACTGCTAAACAGCATGAAGGATTCTGATATGGCATACCCTTTCTCCTCTAACTCCAGGTAATCCACGATCACCCTGGAAAGAGAAACATTTTATTAACTCATTTTGAAGTACTTAGATGGTATGATGCGTAGTAACTAAGCTAGCTCAAGTGGCTGATGTCACTCTAATGTACTTAATTGACTGGTGTATGGCCAAATCGGCTTTGTATAAAAGAGTCTGCTAAATTCCATAAACGTAAATAAATGGCATTTTTGGACAACAATGGAGTTGTCAGACTTCCTTGTTGAGAGCTGAATAGGGTCAATGTATCTCCGTGAGTATTCAGCAGAAAACAGATTTTGGTTATTTTGTATACTATGTTGACAATAACAAAAATTTACAGCAGACCTTGTCCTTCATGAGAACCTTGCAAACATGATTATTTTTGCCTTAATGTAGATCTCTTTAAACCATGTTATAGAATACTTTTTAGCTGATTTAATCCTGTAAATAAAGACCTTGCGACATTGTGTATAATGTATGTCTGTGTGTTCTAAAAACAATACAAAGGGTAAAAAGAAATGAAACCGAAGACAGTCGGACTGAGAGCTGTCATTCTGTCAACACCAGGGACCCAGTGACACTTCAAACCGAATGTAAAATTATATCTCAAAAACAAACAACTAAAGAAAGTGTGAAAGATTTCACTATTGGCTCCTACAGTATATAAAGAAAGAGTGTTGGTGCGGTCACTACAGTGCCTACCTTTTCTCCTTTGCTGCCTGAAAAGCCTTTAGGACCCTTGCAAAAAATAGCAAAAGCTAATGTGTAAATTAATTAAATACATTTTCAAGTGCAGGTAACTAACTGTATAGTTTTTTAAATATATAATAACTACTCACTATATGACCGGGAGCTCCTTTAACTCCTACAGTGCCCTTGTCACCCTAAAGCAGGGAAACGATATGGAACAATAAAAAAATTTAATGACCTGCAATCTGTTTAGTTACTGACTTTGTAATAAGGTAGAATAGGGAAAACGCATGAATTATAGAGTTGAACTGTTTGAAATGAAAGTAAATATTAGATCACAGTTTGCCTTCTATGTCAACAAACGGGGAACAAAGGAAGACAGACACAAGGACTGATCCAATTTAACAAGTTTCCACCCCAGTTAATATTTTCTTTTACTTTACTTTTCACATGTGATGCAATGGTACAGGTCAACTGAGCTCACCCTTTTCCCTGGTATCCCAGCTATGCCCCTGGCACCAGACTCCCCTGGAATACTGTCACCCTAATGGGAACATTAATCAATATACTGTCAGTCAAATAGTATATCATAAACCATCGATTGATTGATAGATAGTTCGATAGAGAGATATCTACCTTTTCTCCTTTAATGCCAGGCACACCAGGATCACCCTTTAGCACAAAAATCCCAATTGTACAAAATATATACGAAACATATATTGAAAAATAATATATTATGTGTGTTTCATCTCATTTTAGTGTAAAACAAATAGCAAGCATCATACCAATTAGTTATCAACACTTTATCAAACCATGATTCTAGAAGAATAGACCCCCCTTCCATTTTCATTCATGCTGCCCTAGCAGCATCGTCTTCTTACCTGTGCTCCAGGTGGGCCTTTTGCTCCTGGGGTACCAGGCGATCCGTTCTTGCCTCGTCTGCCCCTCTCTCCCTGTAAGAACAGACACAAGGCAGAGAATCCCATAGGGTACTGTAGGGTCCTACAGGAAGCATTTTACACCTTGTTATGTTTGTTATGAATGTGAAACAGTGCTGAACTGAACAATTTGTTTAAATGGAGAGGAGCTGGGTTTTGGATTACATAGTGCTGTCTGTAAGTGTGGCTGACACAAAACATAGCGATTGTTTGTGGTTTGTGGAAATGGAAAGATAAGTGAGTTCTTTCAGCAACCTTCCAGCAAATCATAGTAATGAGATTCAGGACTCTTGGTTTCAGGGAAGTGGTTCAAGACCCTTGAAGTATACAATAGTATTGTACATTGGTGCTGCTGTTCAGGATGAGGTTTTGTTCTAAATGTTTGAAAGTTAGCTTTTTGGAGATACAAATGTAAACCTAACTGTTTAGTGTGGGCCTTATACTGTTTAAATGGGACATTATTGGACAACTTCCTCTCTGGTCTCTCTGGTCGTTCTTCCAATTCGATTACTGGCAGTTAAACTGTAGATTTGCGTCCATAATCACATGGTAATTAACTGGCAACTTCTTACAGTTATGGGATGTTACATGGGGGATGTCGGCCCATCTCACCTCTCTCCCTGGTTCTCCTGGGTCCCCAGGGTGGCCCCTCAAACCCGGGGTGCCCTGCACACCTGGGTTACCACTGATGCCCTGAATACCCTGAGCACCTGGGGGTCCCGGTTCACCCGGTTCACCCTAGTAATGGAGAGAGAGAGAGAGAGAAAGAGAGTGAGAGAGAGAGATGGCAGGCAGACCGCCAACAAACAATTAAGTTAATGTGTTTAGTCTGATGTCATTATTCAGTTAGGTTCAAATAATTACTTTCAAATGAATTCCTTCCTCCTATCAGCTATCAGTTTTACACTTTCCAGTACATCGTTTTAAGTGACTGAGCAATTGAGGCAATCAGGCTCAATGAATTAAAATTTAAATGAGAAAAGAAAGTCAATTAAAGCAGGAGCGGTGGACAGAGTGTTTGAGGATTAAAGGCATTAATGGTGGACGTGTGAATTCACCATCGCAATAAGATGTATGTGTACGAAAAGGAAAAGTTTACCTTTTGCCCTGGAGGACCAGCCTGACCTACCGGCCCTCTGTGACCAATGCCTGGCTCGCCCTACACAGATACACAAACACACACACACACACACACACACACACACACACACACACACACACACACACAGACACACGGCTTTAAAGACAAGTTACAATCCATTTAGGTATAAACCGACAGCACAGTATAACATATGGCAAGGTAAATATGTTCCCAGAGTTTAAATTGTTGTAAATATATACATCTATATTTACCTTCTGTCCCTTTTCACCAATCCCCCCCTATAGGTAATGAATAAACAAACAATAAATCATTTGGGATATCGAAATCAAAGTCAAATGTACTGTATATGCCAATTCCATTTGCACGTTGAGAAAGGTTAGTCCACTAATACAAATATTTAAAAAATATTTATAATAAGATATAGTATATGAAATATATAAGTAGAAAGTCCTACGATGGGTGTTGTTGTACTGACGTAACAGACTAACAAGGGAATTATTTAGGATTTTTTTAATTATTTATGAGCATTATTCCACAGTGAAACAAAAACAAGGCTCTGAAGACCAAAGGCTCATGTTATCATTTGAGATCTATTGGCTCCACTGACAGCCACATGGGTGAGAGACACTCTGACGTCATTGGCCGATGCGCCGCGGTTAGGCAGGGGGCCTTGACATGTTCTCTCACACTAGTGGCACATTTCCTGCGGTGCCTGTCATTCCCGCTATATCATATTATCAGCTGGGGACACAGTAGACTCAGATAACTGGACTTCAGTTAACTTAACTAAAAATATACTAATAGAGGTTTCCGTTAATGGAGTTACTATAGCTTAAATCATCATGTAACATGACTAAATATGATCAACTGTGATTATATTTGAATTGCTTCAAAAATAGTTGTACATTCTGTAAATCTCTTTGGATAAAAGATGAATGTGCTAATGTACAAAATAGGGTAAACACTTGTGTAGCTCATAACATTAATTCTAGATCTATATCATTTAGGTTTGCCAATGCACCAGCACTGACAATGTATTGGTTGCTTCATCAGTTTTGTCTGCACTGCCCTGGTAGTGTAACAAAGTCATTCATGTTATGAGATGCACCTGTGTTAGCCCTACTGTGGCACTTCTGTAAAAACAGCTCTATTGTAAAAGTTTTTTTTAAAGATAGCAGGTTCCAGTCACCTTTAGGCCAGGCTTTCCCTCCTCACCTGGGGCTCCCTGTTAGGACAAATATACAGGAACCAAACCAAAACGAAATTAAATGAACAAGAAATGTATGCGTGTCCGATTTTAAGGTATACTAAGATCTTATCAGATCAGAGGAGTTAGCTTCAATTACCTCCCCACTGACTGTAACTATTGTATCTTGGGCTCTGTGTTAAACTGTAAACTTGGAGGGAAGGGAGGGGCGAACGTTTGTTAACACGTCTTCTTACCTTTAGCAAAAAATACTCAGGAGGATATGGATATTGCCTGGAGGTTTCTTCATCATAATCCCGCCCTCTCTCTCGGCCCAAAATCTCCCTCTCTCTTTCTAGCTCCAGCCTCCTCTGCCATTCTTCCCTCTCGCCTTCATTTTCCGTCCCCTCTCGCTCTGTCTCGTCTCTATCCGTCTTTGTATTTTCTCTCTCCAGCTCCATTCTCTCCCTCTCCATCTCCAACCTCTCCCGCTCTCTCTCCATCTCCAGATCCTCCTCTCCGTCCCCCTCTCGGTCTACGTCCTGTCCGTCCTCCCACTCCTCCACTCCACTCCCTTCTTCCTCCTCATAGGCGGGATCAGTTTCGGGGTATCCGCTGGTCTCCGTAACTTTCTCCTCTTCCAAGCCCTCCTCGGCCCGGTGTTTCATCTCGTCGTCTGCACCACCCTCCATCTGTGCGTGCATTCCCCCATCAGCCTCCATCCCTCTGTAACTCTCTCTTTTCCTCCATCCTTGTCTCCCGCTCCCGACGCGGATGTCAGGGTTAGCTTGCTGCTTCTGGGACCACATACAGTTTCACAGGTTAAAAAAATAGCATGAGTGGGCTGAAAAGTTACTTTCATCTACTTTTAACTTCTTCTAGCTCTTCTATTGTATGATGTAATTATCTGACCTTTGAACTTGAATACTTGTACCAGACACATTATAAAAACTTGACGTAATATCATGTGATCTTTGCCACATAACATGAGATGAGATAGCCCACAAAGTGATATGATGTGATCTTTGAAATGTACAGTAATTTAGCAACATATTTGGTAACATGTCTAACTTTGTTTATGATGACTGATCTATGACCGCTTCAGATACTTTCGATATAAAAGTTAAAATAACTTAAATTGAATGTAAAATGTTTAATTTTGTAGGTTTAGAATCTCAACTTCCTAAACCCAAACAGTAGGCCTACTTCAGTAAATTCAGTAAACGTAGGCCGTTTAGTGGTTCGCAACAACCATGAAATTGAATTTTCATATTTTATTAGTTGCAAAAAAAAATAAACATATACTGTAAATGCTTTCTGTTGTGACAATTATGAATTTAAATGTTTTTTTAATGGTGATGCATAGATAAAGAATAAATATTTTTACTTTTGATGCCTTCTTGTACCAATCTCTTCCGCCTGGTGCCCCCGGCATGTGTGCCTGAAATATTTCAAATTAATAATTTTTTTAAGAAGTGTTTTTCAATTTTTCCTTCTGAGTGGATCATCTGTTATAAATGTATTTTGTAATAATAGGGGTAGAACTTACCACAGAATCAGGCCAGGGGGCGCTTTTCTTTACCCTGACCCGTGATTGTTGTGCCTGTCAGGTGGCCAAAACTAAATCAATAACTTAGCATTTACTGTATTTATTATGTTTTGTTTGTGTACAGTATGTGTTGATGCATGCTAATGTTTTTCTGTGTGAAATTACATAACCATACCTTTCATAATCAGAAAATATATTACTGTATCCTACATTAGAATAAACGACACAAAGACTTTTATCGAAAGTTATTTGAATATTTTACTGACTTTAATCGTACATGCATGGAGAGGTTAAACACAGAAAGAAAAATGTAATGAAATGAAAAAATTTCACCAGTGAAAGAAGTAATTGGTATGGCTTCATGGGACAATGATATACTAAATAAAAATAACATTAAAATTAAAAACAGTAAATAAAGTACATACAATATTTGTTTTCCTATTTCAATAAATAAACCTTTAATGACAACAAAGTGTATGCATTCAAAATGGTAAAGTTACATTCCTCAAATTTCACTTTTCAAATTTCAGCCTCAGCTCACTGTTGATGTCTTAAACATTGTCCATGCCCTCTGAGTTTCAAAGAAAAACAACTATGTTTTATAATGCTGGTATCAGCCACAAGGATAATTCCATAGACAAATCAAGGAGTGTGTCTTTAAGAAATTTTTGAGAGCATCTATCATTTTAACTATCCTAATCAATTTTTGTGATACAAAATGTTTGACATTAATAAATTTGTCTAAACTGCAGTTCCATTTACATTTAAAACAAAATTCATGAAGGTCATGAACACACTGTGAATTGGGTTTTGCAGCGTGTTCCTGTTTCCTACAGTTCTCCACTCAAGCAACCCTTATAAAAGATGTGACTCCTGACATGGGCGTGGCTCTGGGTGAGTGCCATCATCACTGTGTGACGAGCGTCCCCCCACCCCTCATGAATCGTTGCTCCTCACCAGCGATACACTTCACATTTCATTACATTCACGCTTCCCAAGCAGCGTGCCCTCGCTTATGAATGCTCACAACCCTACAGTCACATTTTCTCAGGATTTAAGAAAGGTCCTGTTTAAAAAAAAAAAAAAAAAAATGGAAAAAGAAAAAAAGAGAGAAACTCGTCAGAATAAATGTTGGCTTGGCAAATCACTCCTGAAGAGTGTGGCTTAGTTGTAGCATCTTTGCTCATTCCCATTTCAGGCAAACTGTCATGCTCAAAGCATGCTGGGAGAAGGAGGCCATCCCCAGAAAAATGGCACAAAAAAAAACCCATCTATCTCATGCTTTAATATAATGTAGGATTTCATGTAGTTTAATAAGATCATGAGTATTATTTATTTTTCCGTTTGTGTTCATTCACATCAGCCTTAAGCAAACCACTAAATAACTTTTAGCACTGGTGAAATTTTCATACGTTAGTGAGAGATTACGATGAATTACGATAACAAGTGCTTGTATACTGTAATTTAGGGCATGGTCTGTAAACTACAAAATGTAGCCTATCATTTTTGAGGATAATTAAAAATATTTTTTTATAAGCACTTGCCTATCACATTCATGTATTATATAAAGTGCAAATAAAAAAGATTTGCATTCACATGCAAGGATATTGAAAGTATTTTGTAATTTGTTAGGAAAAAGGACATAAATAACGCCACAACTCAAATCAGATGCATACCTTTTCTGCATCTTCTCTAACAAGGACTGGAGGTATCGACAGCTCCTCCTTAAGCTAAAAACATAATGATTTATCAAACTCAAACACAATCTCCACACATTAAATGAATGTGACCACATTGAAAAAGCATTACTCATACTGTACCTCTTCATACTGACGGGCTATTTGAAGGGGTACTTCTGTGGTAGTTAAGACACCCTGTAAAAGAGAAATCCCAAGTTTTTCAATTCTTAAATGTTCAATAAATAAAAAACTAACTGAATTCAACACATTTCTTCACAGACAGCCAGAGAGCAAAGAAAGAAAGAAAAGAAAATACATAATTATACATAACTTTTATTACCAAAATATATAGAACCAACAAAGTGATTGAATGATATTTGAATTTAATTTAACAAAACAACTAGAGTTGAGGAATTGTTTATTGCAATGCATTTTGTTATGATTTTTTTGTTCTAATGTGTCAAATATATAAATAACAATCATGGCCTGACCTGTGTGTTTATATCCGAGAGTGATGTCGTCAGACTGTTGGATGTGTTCTTTGACGGTTCAAATGCAACTGGATTATTTGTGGGTAGTTTAGGCTGCTAGGGTCAAAATAAAATGAATGTAGTACTTAATAACAGTGTTATATTTTACATATCGGTATGACAGCATGTTGACAAAATACAGAAACATTGTTTTATGATGTTGAATGAGGTTCCTGTTATTGTTTCAGTTTGTCTTGACTACATAACATTAGATTCACTTTAAGATATGTATTAGAAACAATTTCTCAAGAATTACTATTCAAATGGTATCCATTTCAAATTAATACAAGCACACTCGCTGGAAAGGATGTAAATAAACAGTACCTGCTCCCTTTCTCTTTCATGAGAGCCATCTGTGGAAAGTTCATTCTGTTGGGGGCCGGGGGGTTCATTAGCACTGTCAGTACAATTACTCCCACAAAATGTTCAAGTACAAAGTATAGCCCAGGTATGTCATCCATACAGTGGATCACAACTCATTTATTCTAAATGGATTTACGGTGACGGTGTGTAGTGGGTGTGTCCTTAATCAACTGTTGAGAGAGTGCTAATGCTTCCTGAATGTTGTGTGGGCACGGATTCATTTTAGTCCTCTGAGATGCTCAATATTTCAAATCAGGTGTGTTTTTCAAGTTCATGTATACAAAATGCGACAAAAGGGACTCTTAAAGGCTTCAGTAAATTCTTCTACCAACTCCAGTCTCTTGGGATACAGGCATTTTGAAATATAGTACATGTAAATTATATTGTCTGAATAGAACAGTTGCTTACCTCATATTCATAACTGTCCTCTTCAGCATCATAATATTCCTCTCCCACCTCCTCATCCTTTACATCCTCGCTTTCCTTCGGACATAGAAGAAATTCAATAATTTCCAAGTTAAAAGTTAAATTAAAAAAGGTAACTTAATTGATCATGTTGAAGCTTGGAAGATGACGACACAAAGCGACTCATACATTTAAATTATATTTGTATACTACGGCACAATAAGCACACTAAGGTTAGGGTACGAGCATGCTATAAAATAGGTTTATTTATTCTTATCATATACAGTTTTTACTGATTAATTGCATGATTGTTATATCATAATTTCAGTTGTATTTGAAAACATGTTGTGTTTATATATATATATATATATATTTAATTTAATAACTTAATTACAATGAAACGTTTTTAATGAAAAGTTGTTACTTTGTTACTTTGACACAGATAGATTAATGACATGCTAAGCACTGGACAATGTTAGTGCTTATGTTTGATTTTGTTTGTTAGTTTCCCTGTTTAGTTATAGTATAAGTTTTCCTGTTGTTTTTTTGGCCACTAAAAGACATTTACCAGGCGTTGTCTCTGCCTCTTATGTCGTCCCTTGTTTCCTTTTCCCTGGTTAAAATGTTCATAGTCAGAAAGAAAACAAAATAGTTTCCAATGCTTTAATAGTTGGTAATTTAACAAATAATTGAGAGGGCAACATAAACTTCATCCAACAATGTTGTTAAAAGTTTAGGAATCAACACTGTTTACTCTTTAAAATTAAACTTTAAACTTTAAAATTACTCAATTAGTATTATTGTGGATAATTTCTCAATATTTATGAGCAGTTATATTGTTTATAGGTACTTTATTGATCCTACAGGGAAAATGCGGTTATCACAGCCGCAAAGAGAAGGACAGAACAAAGCACAAGATATACTGTAAACACAACCATAACACCTTAGTGCCACACCGATAATATTGATCAACATTTTAACTATTGCAAAAAAGTTCTCTTTATTAGCAAGGTATTAAAAACTAGGTAGAAAAATATATACATTTTTGTAAATGTCCAGTGTCCAGGAGCGATTATATTCATATATCATACTAATGTTATTTTCTTCTACCAGTAAAGACTATCTGTGGGAGCTTTACCTTTCCACGCTGTTTGTTCTTCTTCTCTCCCGAGGTCTTCTTTAGAGACTCTTCGTTTGCGAGAAGAACAGTCTCCACTGCTATCTCTGGTAACAATGAAACCCTCTGATACACACACACACACACACACACACACACACACACACACACACACACACACACACACACATGAGTGTGTGCCCCTTTCTCTGGCTCTACAGTTTTTGTAGTTACAATTTTATAGTTTTAATGTTTTATTATACCGTAACACACACCAAGTTTCAAATAAGTTTGTACTGTCAGTAAAAGGTTGAAGTTTGTGAAACAAACTGTGCAGAAAGGACATGAGTCATTACTTCCTCACTCAACTACTAATGGTGTACCATTTAAGCCCTGTGTGGGTGTCATTTATTCTGACAAATTAGGCCTCTTCTTGGGTTGAGGCTGCTATGCTGTAAACTTTCTGATGCCAGCGAACCTCATATATTCAAAGGAAACAATCATAGCTTTCAGATGTCCCGCCCTGAAAGATGGAACAACACAAACATGCGTCATGGAGGTGTCAATCAAGTGGGTATGTGCATTCCCAGACCATTCTGAGAAGAGGTCTAATGACTCGAATTAACTCAAAACACCTGTATGGGTGTAAGGGGGCGTAAAGGCCCAATTGTATTATTGGCTCCTCAACAACTGTAGCAAATATGTATTAGCAGTTGCCAGGTGTGAATGTGTCCGACTGCATTTGTAGCAGTTTCTCAATATAAATAAAGTTTGAGTGCTCTATTGTGTGGTACCCATACCTCCTCAAATGTAGTGTGGTTGTACATTGAGTTGACCACAGTCATATTCATTCTGAGTGATGATATTTCAACATCATCTCTGTCCAGTATCACCTGCCCCTCAGTTTCTCGTAACCTGGTCTCAATCTCGCCCAGATAGTTCTCTGTGTTCAATGTTGTAATGCTCCACAATGTCGGGCTCTCTGCATTTTCATTTAGCAGGTCCTTAAGAGAAAAAAACAATATCGTGACTTTACTATACTAATATACTATATATAGCCTGGTAAAACCATCCTTATTTTGTAAGCTCCGCCCCGAAGTAGCTTCGATCTTCATATCCGTCTTGAAACTCTCAATTGAAAACCGTTTGCTGGTTACAGAACCATTGGCCAATCAGCGGTCAGGTGGGTAGATCAGTTGGTTAGCTGATAGCAATTAAGTGGCTGTTTTCAGAATACTGTCCCCAAATCTTGTGGGTCTTGTGCTGATTGGATAAAGGTGATCCAATCACCTGCTAATGATTTGATTGACACCTAATGCGGCAGACAAATGGTTTTCAATGGAGACTAAAGGCTACTATATACTGACTATTTAGCTGTTTATTTTATTCATTCAAAAGAATAGTTATACCGTGAAACATGAAATCCATTCTTTCACATACAGTACATGCTTTTTTAACTTTATTTACACAGCAAACTCTGCAGAGTAACCTGTCCATGCTGTGGAGAAGCAATATCACTATTGTGTAGAAAGGAAGATGAAACTCACAGCTGGAAGAGGCTCTGAAAGCTGTCTGTCCACATCCGGGTCTTCAGCGAGGCCTATGTCTGGCAACGACTGGCTGGAAAGGTCAAACTTCAATGAACTCTGTTCAGAGAACATTATGAGGTGTTAGACTGATCTATTTAATAGGTGTGGTAATATGCTATTTAATTTAATTTTTAGAATAGCACTGGGCATGAGCATCAGAGTCCATTTCAGTGAGCAGGCACAGTGTACCTCATAATTCAGATGGGAATAAAATACATGTATTGATGTTTGGACCATCATTTAACTGTTAGTACAGTATATAATGACCACGCCATGCTCTTTGTCGAGTGTACATACAGTGTACTCTGCAATGACGTTGGAGCTGTGGCTGTCTTGCTCTTCCTTGGTTTTCCGGGAGCTTCCCAGCACATGTAACAATTCCTCTATACCATCCTGCAGCAGCCTATCAATCAAGGCCTTAAGCAAGGGTAGCTGGGAAATGGAGGTTTTTATTTAGAGATAATGCAATGATGCTGGACATTAGAGATTCTTTACATCAAGAATTGTGTTTGCGATTCTCTAAGCTTACCCTGATGCCGTAGGTTTCAAACATTGCCTCAATGTCCTGAAGAAGAGGTAAAATATGTTTAACACTGCAAGCAATATGTGGATTTAACTATGTAGACTGAAAATATAACATAATAACCTTCATTTCAATTGTATTTCCTGGGAGACCAGCTTCACCCTGTATAATCGCATAAAACAAAAAACTAGACTTTAATATGCAGTACATTATTTTCTTTGTTGAGTGAACTTACAAACACAACTTAAACACACCAAATAATACGGACCTTATTTCCTTTCAAGCCGCTCTCTCCTTTATCTCCCTGGAGGAATAAAGAATGCGTTGAACTACAGAGTAAACAGCTGTTGCCTTTACTGATTAGCTTTGGCAAAGGCAAAACAAAACAATATAGATCAGCCATTACTACCTTCAGTCCCGGTGAGCCCTAAACACATGGAGAAAGAAGGGAGGGGGGGAAACATGCATTTAGAATGCATTACATCAAGCCTAACCACGGACCCACTGAGTCACATATCTACTGTATTAGCGGGTAGTGACACAAATACCACCGATCGAAATCCCACAATGAAAATGTAATGTGTTATTGTAATGTTTACGTGTGGCAAATTGTATACTGTTATATATTTCTGTACTTCTATACTAAAATAAATCTGTTGCTGTCAATTCGGATTAATTAAGTATTTTCTTCTCCATCAACAATAAGGCACAAAAAAATACATACTTATTTTTCGATTTTATATAAATAAACGAATATGCAATATATACAATTTGTGACCTGAACTCACCGTAGCGCCAGGAGGACCCATTGGCATAGAAAACGCCTGTCTGCTCTCATCAAGGGTAGCGCCCTGTGAAATGACCAACCAATTGAGTAAATTTTAACCCAAGGTTTTTTTGCTTTTTGTACCTCAAACCACTTTAATGAGACAAACTGTTACACCTATATATAAAACTCTGTACTTTCAAACAAAAATACACTCATACAAATCAAAATGTATTGGTCTGTTAAAAGTAGTTGCTGCCATGGGATGATTCGATTTTGAGCTTCTGCAAACTATGGTAACAAGGTTAAACTAGAATTACCAACCCGCCACCCCCATTTCAATACAGAAGAAAGGTATTCAAAAAATGGGAAATCACCAAATAATGTCTTTTTACCCTGAAATACATTATTGAATAAAAAAAGCGACTCCTCCACCTCTTATTCCAGGTCTACAAACATCCGTAAAATTAGGAGGGGCAGTCTCAATGAGAATGGTTGCGCTGTTACTTTTTTCTAACTATGTTTCAGTTAAAAACATGAAATCAAGTTTATAAGTAATAATAATAACATTAGAAGGTGCCAGGCGCTAACATAGGCTTTCTAGCTTGGGATAGCAAGTCAGCATATATTTCACTTTTTACTGGGTCTACCAGCAGGTTAATATTCTTACCTCAGGAGTGACCAGAACTTGTGTCCCAGGTAAACCCGGAGCGCCCGGTTGTCCCTTGCTGCCGTCTCTACCCTGGTGAAGGTTGAACAGTTAGAGCTGACTCAGTTCTCTCACAACAGCAATTTTCTCTTTTCTGGAGTCCACTTACATTTGCGCCTACTTCTCCCTTTTCACCCTAGATTAAAAGAAAATTTTACCTTATTAATATATAATGTTTATTTTATTATTTTATTTTGCATAGTATTTAATTACCTTTTGGCCATCATCTCCTTTTGATCCTCTTTCTCCCTGTTTAAAGATCATGTATGGAACATTCAACAACAAATAGTCACATAAAATAGAAGATTTCATCATCAAAAACATTCATATCATATCATAACACAGTACTGTATGTAAGTGAAGCACGATAAAGGTTAACCAAAATGCGGTTTAGGTTTGCTGATGCTTTCGTTAGCATCAGTTTTACTAGCAATGAGTTTGTTGTGCATTAACACTTCTAATAGTGGAGCTCATTAGAGTTTGGAATGAGACTGTTCAATTCGTGCTGTACAAGTTAGACACTAGATGCTCACGTCTTTTCCTGCCAGGCCTCTCTTGCCATCAACACCAGGTTTTCCCTGCCGAGAATGGAAAACAAATCAACTAGAAACAGAAAAAAAACGAGAATAGAAAATCTGCATACTGTATGTACACAGTGTTGGACATAGCTGATATTAAAACTATACACAGTTTTGGACACAGCTGATATTAAAACTGCTTCAAGTGCAAAGTATATTTACTATCTGTCATATCAAGTTCATGAATAAAAAAAATGTATATCTGCCTTTATAGTCCATAAATCACCAATAAGATCACTAACCCTGCCAGTGACAAACCATATGCGCAATAAATCAATAAATCACACAATTTGATGGAAACAAAGCAGAAAAGTTTGTATGTTTTTCCTTTTACTGTAAAAACTGTAAAAGAAAAAACAAATTTTTATTGGGTGCAAAAATGTAAGGGCAATGTTTCTGCCTGTATATCTAAGACAAGCAAGCGACACTCACTGGAGTTCCTGGCAAGCCGGGGATCCCAGCGATTCCCACGCGGCCTTGATCTCCCTTTTCTCCCCTCTGTGCCACCCACACACACACACACACACACACACACACACACACAGCTTATTTATTGAAAGGTCTATACAGGCAGATGACAGTTAGCATAGCATCAATTAGCTTCCTGTCTCATGTTTATGGAGTTTAATTTGTATCTTAGCTCATGATGTAAAATGTATAATGGGATAAATATTTTGTACTTAATAGTATCAATAGTATACTCACCAAACCTGACTCTCCCTTTTGCCCTTCGCTACCCTGCAATAATTATGGAACATATTGGGAAATTATCACACAACATATATTTGTGTGACATTCCTTTTGGGCTTAGTACTTTATTGAGCTTATAGAGGAAAAATATGGTGGAATGTAAACAACAATGGTACAGGATGTTTAATAGATAGATACATATCCATTTATTTAATATTCTATCCAAAATTACAGTTCCTATTACATAGGTGTCCAAGAATTCCTATGTGTAAGTTTGCCAAACCTTGGCCCCTGGGTTCCCTGGTACACCAACCAATCCATTGTTTATTGACCCAGAACCTCCCTGAAAAGTGGCAGGATATCTCATCACAGTACAATAGAATTATAGTACAGTACAAACACATAATAATAAAATAACCACAAAAAATTATTAGAAATACTTTAATAAAAAATAATTGAACAAGCCTCCTAAAAGCTTATTGCCACACCAACTAACAGTTAGAGAACCCCTGTCCTAATAAAACCTCCAGTAGCAAACGTAATATGTGAAGTGTACGGTATGCAAAGTGATTTACATACCAAAGATGGCCCCGGAGGTCCAGGTTTACCTTCAGGGCCCTGTGAGGAGATAAGCACAAATGTTTAGATAAAAATACCAGAATCTAGTATAGTATAGATAGTCTCTATTGGCTCCCATGTATGTACTATGTTTGTGAAGCGCCATACGCCTGCTAGTTGTACACTCTCGGGATATATAAAGATAGGACACTCACTCTGGGACCAGGAAGACCTGTCTCTCCTCTTTGACCTGTCTCTCCTGGCTCACCCTGAAGAGAAGAGAACACAATAGGAATGAACATAATAGAACGGAATGGAACAGAACAGAACAGATGTAATGCTAGAATGAAAATAGGCTTCACAAAATCATTTAATTTATCAGTAAAATCACCTTAATCACTCTGGTAAGAACATTGTTGTCTGAAGTAAACTGAGAAGAGGAAATCCAAGAGGACATTCAGTTAATGTTTGATTGATGCAGACTGTTGATTGGTTGAAAGACAGTAATGCGTGAAAAAGGCCTTATGGGAAAGTGTGCTTCCAGACAGTGACTCAATCTGTCAGAGATGTGATTGACGTGAAGCGATTCAACGTTTAAATGAAACCAGACTTACTTGCACTGCTCCCGGAGGTCCAGCCGGTCCCTTTGGAACAGGAAAAGAACAAGAAAAGGACAATACAAGCTGAACGCTCACAATATCCAACACTGACTACATTTACATGCACTCACATCCCACTTATGCTCGGGTCAACATTTCTAACAGGGTTTATGTCAATATTCTATATAATAGTGGAATATGGATAATAATAATAATAATAATAATATTAACAATAATAATATTTAAGGTATTATCCTGAGTATTAGTATTAGTATTAGACATGTTGACATAATCTGAACAATAGTGGAATATAAGAGCTAAATTTAATAACGGCACACATCTGTGTTGAAATCAAGGACACACACAAACACGGCAGGTTGAACAGATGCAAAATCTGGTCTTTGAGAAAAATTCAACAAAAAAAACAATCCAAAGGCGCTCAACCACAACAAACAATAAGACGCTCACAATGAGAGCAATGATGTGTGTAAACATACAGGCTCTCCTTTGTCGCCTTTCTTGCCGTCTGTCCCCTGAAAGGAAAAAGAAAACTCCCGTCTCTTCTCAGATATCACAATTCAAGTTTAGGCATTATTCTGTCTAATATATTGAAAATAAACAAAGAAACAGACATATATTTATGAAAAAACAACTAAATGAAGATAACATATTTTGACATAAATGATGCTCTATGTATTATTTCTATTACTTACAGGAAGGCCAAATTTCCCAGTATCTCCTTTTTCACCTGGGTCCCCTGGTCGCCCAGGTAGTCCTAGTGGACCCTGGTCAACATAATCCATAAAACTAATTATATCACAATGTATTTTCAGATAATGAAGTAATAGATCACAGCCTTGGAGAAATAATTCAAAACTTCACCCTAATTCCTCTTTCACCGTGCTCTCCAGATGGTCCTTGCTCCCCCTATAATTCAAATTAAAGAATTAAAAATGTAAAATAAACAAATCTGAAAACAGCTATTAATATTCTCAGTCAAATGCTAAATGTGACGTTTATGCAATGTTTATGTAACGATTGTGTAACGATTGCTAACATTTATAGCTAGGTCCAAATAACACACATCATTAGAGCAGTGGGTAGATACAGTACAGAATATTTTAGCATGTGTGAAATAAACTTACTCGTACACCTTGTTCGCCTTTAACCCCAGGTTCACCCTATGCAGTATACATGCAGGAGAAGAGTTTTGAGTCATTAAAATATTTAGCAGTTCACATATGTACTGTAAACATAAAGTATATTATATTATTTTGCTATGCCTCCTGTAGATAATATTTGTACACCTAACCTTAACCTATATTTTACCTTTAACAGTTTAATGCCTAAACCGAACCTAACTTAACCAATCGGAAAAGGGGGAAAAAACATTCCTGAGAAGCCGTCTAGTAAGTTGAACTTTAATTTTGTGCCAATGTAATCAAACAAAAAATCTTAAATTTGATGCGTCTGGTACACTGATTTATCAGTCAGAAAGTCATTAGCCAATGGGGATGCACTCCTGAAAAAACCCGCCCATGTGAGAGGTTTGTATCAGAACAGCAAACAAAAAGTCAGGCAATGCAAATGAGAGAGCTGGCAGCGGTTCTATTCTCTAACACTGCATACACTTTGTATCATTGCAGGAACAACTACTTGGGATTTACTTACATCTTTACCTCTTAATCCTGGAGCTCCAGAATTTCCAGGGGACCCTACAGACCCTTTCTCCCCTTTAAAGCCATCCTGCCCCTGCACAAACAAGCTCAGTGTAAATGTGATTTAATGGCTTCCAGTATGAAGGTAGGATATAGCTAAATATGAAATACAAGCATAAGCATGCTGAGTACCGTTTTCATATTCATAAGACTAATTCAAATCCACAATATATTCAAAACCCATCAATCATTAATGACTCAAAATGATCCACAGTTTACCTTTGGTCCGGGTTTCCCAGATAATCCAACATTTCCCTGATAAAGAATGACAAATATGAAAGCATCAGCCCATCAGTATAAAGTCACAAATCACTCATATTCCAAGCGACTCACCCTTTCACCGTTGTCTCCCTTTGGTCCCTGCTGGCCTGGGATTCCAAACCCAGGACTGCCCTTCACATGCACAAGGGATAATTATTCAGTTATTATTAACACTTGAAAGGCCAAAGCACTCAGTTGGCAACTGTTTTTTTACTCTTCCATATCCTAAATATATGCGCATGAAAAAACAAAAAACAACAACAACAAAACAACTTAAAGGAACACTATTCAATCGCCAATGTTAAGAATTATCCTTGATGTTGATGCACATTCCCCTCCCACACGTGAGTGCTGAGTGGCTCACACTCCTCTCTACTCCTCCCTGTAAAGCCACATGCACAGCAGTGTTTCAAGCATAGAGTTGGGGCAGAATTTTGGGGTTCTGGAGGCATTATAAGATAAACGAGGAGTGTTCCTTTCATGTTAATGACTACGGTACTTCTCAACTGACCAGTGCCATGGTTGCTATTATTTTTTAATGGCTGTTCCAATGTTAAAACTCAGCCTTCTGTTCCGTTTGTAGTGAACTGGAGCTTCAAACGTGTGTAGAGGATGTAAGCAGCTCTTTTAACCTTTTCTCCTTTGTCGCCTTGTACACCCTTTGATCCCTGGAGACCAACAGGACCGACTTGGCCAGCGTCACCCTGACAGACAGAAAAGATATGTGTACAAATACACACATACAGACAGACAGATACATACTGCATTGAGAACTGACCACACTAAAAAAAAAAGCTAAAAACTTTTAATGGCACCCTGTGGAATATGATAAAGGGCTCCAATTCAGCTGCTAAGGAGGATTCAGTCCGATTAAAGAGGCTAATAAAGGAAATCTTAATTGTGTTTGACAGGCACACCCAGAGGACTGTGTCAAAGTATGCCAATTAATTAAGAGGGCTTTAGCAGATAAAATAAAAGGCCAATCACTTTGTTCTTTCCAAGATTCACACCATTTGTAAAGCAAACAAATATCACGCAACAATTGAAAATATCAAACAAGAGGTTTTCGTAGCCCTGGGTGACAGCTTTTTAATATTTGTAAAACTATGAATGCAAATGGACCATGCATTCCATCTCAATAAAGCCCCTTTATGAATGTATAACAGTATTTAGACAAATAGGGTTGAATAAAGTAGCTTACCCTGACACCCTTCTTGCCAGATGGACCAATTATCTGTTTTGATGGAAAAGAATACAAAAAGGACACAAAATAAACGGATTGGATAAGAGGTGGGTGTCAAATGCGAGTTTAAATTTCAAGAGCAAAAAAAACAATGCTACTGTCAGTTTACTATAAATGAATATGTGCTGGATCAAATAGTGAAACCATGATAATGTAATTTCTCTTACACCCTTGGCAGGGTCTCCAGGGGGTCCTCTTTGGCCCTCGTCACCTTTCAGTCCATGTGTCCCTATCAATCCCTTAATGAAAACCAAACGTTATTTCAGTATTTCAGAAAATCAGTTCCATATTAAAGATTTACTACTTTACTACTCATGACATCCTAGGACATAAAGTGATGTAAAAGTTTATTTTTGCTCAGCTTGTTTCATGGTAAGCACGTTTACTTCCAAACTCTCCTGCACATTGTTGGCAAATATCATTTCAGTCAAAAGATCAAATCAAATTTATGCACAAATGCATATAAGTATATCTGTGAAATTCTTGTCTAAATCAAATTTTGTTTGCTCTTTATTATCAACGCTAAGGTTCTGCTTACGCCTTTGGACTGACGAATAAAAGTTTGAAAGGATTCGGCACAACAAAAGACCCGAGGAAGGTATTCATAGGGCCAATCTCTCAAGATAACCTGATCATATTCATAAAGCTGGCCTAAATTAAAAATTAGCGATGCAAGACACAACAGGTTCCCACAGTGGTTTGCCAGTGTGACTCATAATCACATGTCACCATCTACATTGGCACCTGAACTGAAAGCCTTACTTGCTTATTTATTAATGATGACAAGATATCATCCATCAAATGTCACTGGTTTTGCAAAAGAGTGCATGCTCGTGGCAGAGTATTACTTCCTTGTAATGAAACAGGAATCAGTAAGTGCATCTTTAATGTGGTGAGGTGAGTTTTTGTAACCTGCAAGCTCCACAATTCATTCCTCAGTGCACGTCAGTCTCGCCAGCTCTCCATTCAAAACTATTCGGGAGAGTGAGAAAGCAACCGGCCAATCGACATCCAGTCGGGTGGAAAATCATCCCTGTGTGATTTTCAATTTATTGAAGGTGTTCCAATGACGTTGGTTGACACCTAATGCGCTCTACTGCCAAACAGTTTTGAATGGAGAGTTTCCAGACTGCAGTAGAACAAATATTGGAGCTATTGTTGTTATTGAAAGCTTGGGTAATAATAAACAGATGGACATTTCTCGTGAGAGGTTAAAAAACAGTACCTTAGGTGTGAACACACATGTATTAGCTGTAGGTAATTACACAGGTCATATCTGAGCTTGGCAGCGTGGTCAAACGCTGGGAAATGTACATTTAAATGCCCATAACAGGGCTTCTAAAAGGTTTCCAAAGGTTTCTACCAAATATTTACATTTAATTAAACTGATTATGGGTTAGTTATAGCTGGGGTGTTATATTATAGTGCTGCAAATGTGAAGACCACGTGATGAGAAGTCTTTACATGTATCCTGAAGACGCAAACCCATCTACACTAATCAATATTTATGACAAATCACTATGACAAATATATCTATCATATCCTCAGTATTCACTGATCTTCAGTAATAAATAGGAAATGTGCTACTCACGGGTGGGCCCTGTGGGCCAGTTGGTCCTACATCCCCTCCTTCGCCCTGTGAAACACAACAATACTGAACTGTACAGCAATGGATAAATGGGGAGTACGCCAGTATTAGAGGTTCGGATCAGGATTTAGCCATGATCTAAACTTTTATGGAGCAACTGCAGTAAATGAATAGGACACTTCATAGTTGTTGTTCAAACAACCAGACCAACCAGCTCCAAACCCATAATATCACAACTCAACCACACACACACACACATCAGTGTGGCATATGAACACATACACACAATGTCAGACTACCTATTTTATTGGCTTGCATTTGAAATGGGTTCATCCGTGTCACCACCTTAATTATAAAGTGAATACTTCCAGCCTAATGAAAACACGAGATCAAATAAAGGGTCTGTGTGCGTAAACTCACCTTCTCCCCCTGTTCACCCTTTATTCCCTTCTTTCCCTGCAGGTGAGAATAAAACACTGGCTCACAATCACAAGATGCTGTTGCTCTGTGAAGCTCCAATATGCAGTCTTTATATGTATGGAACAGAGATGATAATCATTACATACACGGGGTCCAATGACTCCTTGAATGCCCCGATCTCCAGTCTCACCCTTGAAAAATATATGATCATTTTAGATATTTTCATAAGAAAACAAAACAATGACGATATTCAGTACAGTAGTGAGCAGCATCTGTATAGAAACATAGTTATTCATATCAAATAATGACGATACCTTTGGGCCTATTGGTCCTGATAAACCTATAACCCCCTGCAAAACAAAAGTATAAATGTTGAAATAACATTTTTTTAATGTAAATTATTCTAAGTAAAAATCACAACGAACACAAAAACTTTAAATTATAATTCCTATGCTTATGATCTTGGATAGTTTATCTTAGACACAAAATGTTATATCACCAGATAAGACTGTGTGACATATTTCACTGATATTAGTTTCAATATGAGATACCTTCTCTCCTGGCTCTCCACGCAGACCTTGAACACCCTGTATACCAATCCCTTCTTCACCCTGACACAAGGGGGTTGTTTATGTGTTTAATATGTGTAAATGACACATTTTTCTCATTCACACATTGTTGATGTGATCAGAACGATATTAATATTTACAGATAGACAAAAGACAATGATACCTTCTCTCCTTTTTGGCCTGCCAGTCCTGGCACGCCATCAATGCCGATTGGACCGGGTAAACCTGCAATACCCTGGGGAGGTGTGTGTGTTTACAATTGTATTTATTTTAAGCTGATACAAACAAACCTTAACCTTAATCACTTTACACTTACATCTGTGCCTGGGTCTCCTTTATCTCCTTTCAGCCCTGCCTTTCCACGCAAACCCTTTCAAAATAGCAGACGTAAGGGGTTAAGGACCTCTGGAATCACGCTCAATGTAAAGGAATTGTAAGTTGTAAATAAATAGACAATTTTGGGGGGGAGCTATAGCATGAATTTTACTGCCAATTACAGTAACTAGCTGGTGGGTAAAAATACTAGGGAGGCAAAACAGCTTTACTTACTTTAGCCCCAGCCTCGCCAGGCTCTCCCTTCAAAGTGAAAAACGTCAAGATAGTTTACGTTGTTATTTAAACATCACATCCTGAACGGTTGTCTTGAAACAATACGATACCGTATAAGATTCATTTAAATAAATTCATAAGATTTATAAATTGTTCCTTACAAGATGTGAAAAAATGCCGTAGAGATACATAATTATGCTGATGCTAGTGTGAATCATCGCTATTGAATGGCATTGGTACAATGTGGCGGTTGTCAAGACAACATGCTAAAGTTGTATTATAATTCACTGTTGTAATTTTACCTTAACAGATAGGCCTGGCGGCCCCTGGGGTCCCGGTTGACCGGGCAGGCCTGGAGTTCCTGAGACCCCTGGAACACCAGGAGGCCCTTGGGGCCCCTGGAACACAAGACAATTGCTTCGTTAAGAACAAGTAAATTTATTGCTACTTGCTGCATATAATAACAGATTCAGAAAACGTATTTTCATTTAAGTCTCACGGAGGAGCCCGGTTCCCCTTTTCGTCCAGGGATGTAGCCTGCTTCCATGCCCCCTATAACGTATCCAGGTTCTCCCTGAGAGGAAAAGACCAAAACCATTCAGTCATATTACGGTAGTGGGTGTGGCAGCCTTGTAAACACTTTTTTCACAATTTTAGCAAAGCAGGAGCACTGCTGATACCCAGAAACACACATCCTGAATTTAGCATATAAATCCAGGCATAAATAATTTATGAAACCACACTAAACGTATGCATGGCCATCTGTGCCACCCAAAAAACGCAGCAAAACTGAAATCAAACTGTGTTCCGGAACGTAGCAAACACACAAGGAAATGTGTCAATCAATTTAAAAAGTCTGAATGTCTAAACGTAGCAAGCGTTCCCTCTACTGAATATATCCATGGTGTCAGTTGTCCCATCCTAACAGGTGCTACAGTACTAAACTGACATAGATTCAGGGAGCTGTCAATCAAGCGAGTCTGTACACCTGTGCCCAGACAGTCCTGAAAAGAGCTGTAACTAGCTAGGTAGATTTGAGTGTTTTAATTTTTACACTCGTAAAACAATCTGCTCTATAAATCACTACATCTTTAGACACAAGTTGAGTCCCTCAACACGTCCTGCCCTAACTTCTGGTTTCAAGAGGAAATATGTCATCAGTAAATTATAGATAAGGATTTGAAATTTGGCTTACCCTCTCTCCTCTCTGGCCTTTGGGACCAGTGAGTCCATAAGGACCCTGCCATGATAAAAGAAAAAAAGAAAAGCAAACACTTCCATTACAAACAAACAGAGTGCTATACAATCTGTGAGGAGGTCATTGAAAGTGTATGAAGAATCATTTCCCATGTATGTTTTTATTTTTTATAAACTCACCATGTCACCAGAAACACCTTGAGGACCCTAGAACAATACTGCTGTTAGTGTCACCCTCACAACTGAATAAAAACCAACCTTAGCTGAGTTAGTGTTACTGTAACTGTTTTATCTTTATTTAGTTACCCGCTGGCCTGCAGAACCTGGAGGTCCCGTTCTTCCTGGTCGTCCTGGCAACCCGGGGATACCATCTGTGCCAGGAAGTCCCTGTCAAATGAAATAGAAATATGGGATGAATGCAACCGGTCCAATTACTATTCCACCCAAACTATATTGTCTATTAGTTTGAATAGCGTGAACCCATGGTGAAATACAGCACTACATGCCACTTTACTTTATTATATACTTTGTGTGTGTGTGATAGCTTACCCTCTCACCCTTCTCTCCTTTGGATGAACTAAAAGGGTCGTACTCTCTAGATCCAGAGCGTTGTGTAAATCTCTGCACATGAATACAGAACACAACTAGTTATTCTCAAATATTAAACTTAGTTGTTTATTTTCTGACTTTCTGACCCTCTATGCTGTGGGTAAGACTGGTGTCCTAGCCAGCCTTGAGCTACCATCTTATTGTCTTTGAATTAATTGCTATTGAGTCTTCTTACAGAAAGATTGGGATGGACATGCTTTCAGAATAAACATAGGGAAACAGGACTTTGAACATACCAGCCCTCCAACACCAAAGCCGTCTCCCTAGAATAAGAAAACAAGGACAGAGAGGGGCATGAGAGAGAAATAAACTGAACTGACTCTCCTTAACAAGGACCCATTTGACTCACCTGTTCACCTTTCTGACCCTGTAAGTACAAGGCACATGACAACAGGTTACTACAGAGAGGAGCACATTCATCCAATTAAAATGTCAATGTAAAAGTAAAAGCTTGTGTCGCTGGGAGTACCAACCTTCATACATTCGGAAGGACAGGGACCCTGGGGTTTTTCCAGCTCCTCTGGGTCTTCAGTTGGGGTGTCGAGCTGGGCAGACTGAGAAAATACAATGCATAAAGAACAATAAAAAATCTATATATTTATTTTTGTCTTGAGGATATTGTCGCATTGACTTCCAGTACATGATTGTAAATGAGAACTGACTATGAACAATTGCCTTGAACACATATCTCGATAATATGATTTCTGTGTGAAAATGTCCCACCTCATCACCTAATTTAAACTCGGAGAGAAGCGCCTCGCTACAGAGGTTGCTAATGAACTCCCTCTCTATGGAAGGGAAGTCTTCAAAGGTTTGGGAGAAGAAGATATTCTTGTAGCTTGTGGGAGGTGCTATCTTCCTCAGCTCCTCAGTGTCTGCATTGGCCACTCCAATAGCCACAACACTGACACCTAGAGAAAAAGGAATGATCATCAGAGATTACATCCTAACTGAACCGGGGTATTGGCAACCCAGTGTTGGAGGCCACATTCAGAGAGAACTTACCCAGAGCATGTGCAAATCTAGAGGGGGGGAAAACGTCGTCCTGGGCCCTTCCATCTGTGATGAGAACCAGAACATGGGGAACATCCTGTCTCATCCCGACAGACTCCTGGAACATGTGCTGCAGCACATAGCTAATACCCTTCCCTGGGGACACATGACAGTATCATCAACAATGCCACTTTTTAGATCCTTTTACTCATCTGCAAGACACAGTCATTTAGCTTGTTCATATACTGTACAACTAAGTGTACAGTAAGTGTGTAAGTGTTATTGTGTGCTTTTCAGGAACCTGTTTTAGTGTTGCCCCCTCCATAATGCAGGGCCCTGAGGGCTCTGAGAACTGAGTTCCTGTCTTTGTAGTCATTCAGATGGAACTTAGCTCGAGGCTCATCACTGTAGTGAACCACGGCTAGCTGAGGCAGAAGAGCAAAGATTATATCTATATCTGTATAAAAATTAATTTATCCGTACAATTGAGGATGAGCTATTTCTGTGGACAGATGCACACTGATGCTACATAGGAATTATTGGTTATTGGTCATATACAGTAGGTGAAACGCAACTGCGCATATGTCATATTCTTTTTTAATTTCAGTAGAACTATAAAATTTCTTTATCAAGATGCTGTAGTTGCAGAAATTACTTAAGTTGTACTTTTTATGCCATTTTTATGCCCTTTTATACCAGTTGCAGCAGTAACAATTGTGGTACAATAATACTAAACATCAATTAAAAGTACCATAAAAAAGGTTATCATGTGCATCCTTAACAAACTTAAGGTCCAACAGACCATATCTAATAGTCTGCAATCGTTTCTATGAATATTAGTGTGAAAGTAGAAAAACACAGCTTCCTATCGACACACTAACCTGGGCACCATGAGGACCAATGACAGGGAAGTATGTGGCCACCCGGAATATGAAGTCTTTAATCTTAAGAAAGTTATTAGCGCCGATGCTTGAGGACTCATCCACCAAGAACACAATATCGGCTTTGGTCTTACCGCACACTGGGAAATGTCAAGAAAACATGTGCGAACACGGACACGCATACAAAGACACATACAGAACAGACACATGAACATAAAAAGTAAAAAATACAACCAATATGCATTCTGTGTTTCCAAAAATTTTAAATGACATATTTGTATAGACATAGACCATTGGGCAAACCAGGCCACGTATCTAAACTACCTGGTCCAGGCGGTGCTGTGGTCTCTGGGTTAAACGTGGAAAGGTGTCTGGCTACAGTGGTCATTCGGAAAGTGGTAGCTGCTGCTGCTTTGGCTACGGTAACAGTGGCTTTGCCGGGAGGCTTCTTGGCGGTGATAGACCCGGAGGGGGGCTTAGGCATAGGGTCCCTGGTGGCCCGGGTTGACGCGTGAGTTGTCGTGGTGCCTGCGGTGGCCCGGGAGGCGGTGGTGATGCGAGGTAGGAGCGGGGCCACTGTGGCCGGTGCTGGCTGTGCTGGTACCAAGGGAGGGTCCTTTGCCACTGACGTACACGAAACCATGAACTAGTTAAGACACTTTCAGGCTTGATGTACTCATAAATCACATAAAAGCTAGTGGGACTATATTAGGGGAGGGGTCGAATCCTCTGACTTAAGTGCTGACTTACATATCCTCTGATAGACTGTAGTAATAGGCCCCTCCACCTCTCCATACAATGGTCTGATGGTGAAAATATAGGTTCTGCCATACAGTAGATCTGTGATCTTGTAGAACGTAAAACCAAGACCTAACGTCTCGGTTTTAGTGTCCAACTCTGAAAAGAAACAAAGACAAGACACTATAATATAGTATATAGTGAATATTTTACAGCTTGTTGAAACTGACAAGCTTATACAATGAACATACAAACCCAGTATGTTTTCAGGGCTACTTTTTTTCATGCTCAGAAAAATAACAATTATATATTATAATTTTTATACCATACGGATATGTCACTTTTTTATTGTATCACAATTACAGTACTTTAAAGGTGCGGCCGAGAAAGGTATGACTCACAAATATTACTAATAATAATAATAATAATTTTCAGATCGTCCAAATTGAACACACAAAATCTAACTCACAATCAAATAGGATATAGCATGTTGTAGCTTGTCTCCTAAAAACCCAGAGAGAACGTGAAATCGCCAGTCATTGTGTAATGCTTAGTCGATAATCAATATGATTCCCTCAAACACATTCGCTGGCTTCAAAAGGCTGGCTAGTTCATGAGACTATATTGTGAGTTCATAAATGACCTCTGACCTGAGATGTGTCTCCAGGACAGCAAATACCCCGAGACCCCTGGCACGCGGGTCCAGTTTAGAACAGCACTGCTGTCTGTCAGGTTCAGCGCAGCGAAGCCGTTCACTTTGGGAAGATCCACTTAAATTGAAGAAACATGAAAAGCAGATGAAAGTGAAGAGGAAAAAGTCATGTAAACTTACTGGCCTCAGCTGGCCGCCATACCCCACTTCAAACAGTGCCATAGACATGAGCTAAGACAGTGTAAGTTCCACTGTATCTCAAGTCATGTCTATGACACTAATAGAAGCTAGAAGTATGATAGAAGCCCTACAAGTATATGTCTTTGAGATACAATGGAACCGAATGGAATTTGGAGTGGAAATAAAGAAATTCAATAAATGTATGAAATTGTAACACTCACAGGTGCGTGCTGTCACTAAGGCTGGGCTTCCTTCTCTGCTTCCCAGCATGGAAGACACCTGGATCTTATAAGCAGAGCTCTCCTGCAGGTTTTGGATCGTGAAGGTGGTGGCAACAGCGGGCACCAACTGGAATTCCTCTTTGCCCCCTAGAGGACAGAAGGATGAAGTACAAGATGTAGCGACACCAGGACAAAGACGTACCTAATAATGAAAAATAATAATAGACATGTTATTCATATCACACAAGGGACTAAGCAGCCTTCCACATTGTATGTCTTTTCCAATCTGTAATACTCTATGATGTAATGTTGTACAACATCATTAACAATCACACCAACATCCTGGAAGAGGAATCTCTCCCTCCTTTTGGAGTCTCTCATCCAAGGTTTCATCCACCTCTTCAAACAGTTTTAGGGTATTTTACTTTGTCCAACTTGATTAGGTTTAGGGACATAAAGGTTTCTGTGTGAAATGTGGTTAATGAAGCCCTTTGAAGTCTGTAAATGTGCTTAGGGGCTATTAACTTGCCCCCCCTGTAAATGCAAATGTAACAGCTGTGTCTGCTCTCAAAGTGTGCTCAATATTGATACTATACCTGATCGTTCAATGACTCCCAGCATCAATTTGAATGACTTGAACATAACACACAATTAGGAGCTTACCCATGAAGGGAATCCAGGAGACCCTGTATCCAGAAACTCCAGGAGTGTTTTTCCAGGCCACGGTGAAAGAGTTTACGCCAATGTCCACTACTTTGACCTCCCTCACTGCCTGGATCAGCTCAGACTCTGAGACAGCAGCTGAAAGAAACAGGCAAACGTTTTTTTTAACTAAATATAATATCCTTATATTGCATTTAAACAGATTGGTTTAATTAACTTAAATGCTCTCATTTTTTAAATATTGTAGGACTACTAGAAATAGAAAAAGTTAAGGTCCTCATCATTATAGCACCCCCAGATCCCCCAAATTCTTCCCCAGCCCCCCGTTTATGATTGAAATTCTACTGTTCAAAAAAGGACATGTGCCTATACAGGGAGTGGTAGAGAATGGTGTGAGCCTATGAGCGTGGCATGGGGAGGAGTAGAGAGGTGTTCTATACTGGTTTCAACCACAAGGGTGATTCCACACACAGATGGAGGAGTGTCCCAAGTATACCCCTTTTATGGACATATCACATATAAAGAGCTAAGAAGATTTCTTTGTATCCATACTGTCAACACCTAACATATCTAAAGCATCAAATAAATAAGTGCGACAGGTTCTGCATGTGGTTGGCTACTGCAGACTAGCCTAACAGTTGGGAGTCTAACACGCAGAGAGCAGTAATGACAGCGACTGAGGTTAAAATAGGGAGAGCAAAATACATGACCTGTCAATCAAAGGACGACACAGTGATTATGCCAGAAGGTAGGGCTTCCTCGTCCCAACCCATTTAATTACAATATCAAGTCTTTCTACTGGTTGACAGCTGCAGATAGCAACTTAAGATCTTAAACAGGGCTTGTTAATTACGATTAGTTAAAAATATACTCCAGATATGCAGGGTAATGGCATATTAAAACACAGCATATAACTCGCATATCAAGCACACATACCTGAAGAAAAAAATTAGCAGTTTTTCTACTAAAACAAATAATCTTCTGTTATCAACCTGGTACCCAAACAACACACTGCCACCAGATGTTCATGGCAGACCACACCAAGCCCCCCCCCCTCTCTCTCTACCTGTCAGCTGAGAGAGAGAGATTTCTGGCCCCTCTGTGTTGCCGTACACTGCGTGGATGCTAATTGTGTAGGTGGTCTGCGGGTTCAGGTCTTCGATGCGATGAAACAGAACGCTGCGGCCCAGGTACTGCGACTGGGGGCTGCTGTCACCTGTACAAACACGATAGTAGTCAAGTACCTACACTGACATCCAGACAGTTTCTATACAACAGACCCATGGAATCACTGTGCGGTGTATTACATTTACTATAAGGTAATTTAGCAGACGCTTTTATCGCTGATTTACAGTTACAGGATTTAAGAGCAGGTGGGGGTCGGATCTTGCTCAAGGATGCTTACAGGTAGGCCGAGCTTTTTGGCGATTGAACCCACGACATCGGGAGTCAACCACTCTACCTACCAGACTGGCAAACTATAGACAAAATAAATGCAGTTTATGGAGTGAAAACTTCAAAGTGTAGTGTTTAAAGAATCAAAGTGTAGCCTCACAGGCTTGTTTAAACACAATGGCCCACCGGAAACAATGGCCGAGGTAACGCTAAGCTAAAGCACAGCGCGGATTAATGATGTACCTGCATTCCATGACAACTTGTACTCTGTGGCCCCAACAATGGGACTCCACTCCACGTCGATAGAGGTGCTGGCATAGGAAGACACCTTGAAGTTGGACACATAGCCCAAAGGAGCTGAGAAAGAGGGATAGGAAGTAGTTCAACACCTTTTTACAATTACAATGAGGTCATTTGGCAGAAGCATTTATCCAGAGCGACTTACAATTACATGCTGCTATTACATGGAGCAGATAGGGGTTAGGCATCTTGCTCAAGGATGCTTAAAGGTAGGCCAAAATTAGGGCTCGAACCCACGACCTTCCAGCTTTTTGACATTGAATAAAGCTACTGCTGAGCTAAAATGAGCTACATTAAAAGACAACATTGCATGTAAATACTGTAAGTCAGTAGAACTCTCACGTAGCAACACATGCAGATACACCACAACTGTCTCAGGCAGGTCAGCGCTGATACTCACACGTCCGGAAGGTTGCTGTAATACCGGGTCCCACCACCGAGCCAAACAGCACGTAGAGAGACAGGACGTACTCGGTGTCATGGACAACATTTTTTAGGTGATACTCGGTGGTGCTGCCATTCAGAGCCAATTGTCTAGGACGGTCCAGACCTACAAACTCTGGAAATAATCACACAAATCACAAGATGATATTGGTATGCGACATCCAAAACTTGCTTTTATGTTAATTTTAAATGTGTCCTCATAAATGTTTTAAGATATTTTCCACATTAGCCATAACAGATGCATTGTAACTAGCTAAATCTTATCCTTTGCCATTTCTGGCTTCCAATTCTATTATTCTTCTGCTCCAATTAATTTCTGTCAGACAATAACATTGGCTGTGGACAGTCATTTGAAAAGCAATGATTAATAACCGAGCAACGGTCAATTCATTAAAAAATATTTATCATTGACAGTCAACAATTTCAAAATATTTCAAACAGGGGTCAAAGTCATCACCACTAACGAGAGAGCAGGAAATAACGTTGAGCTTTATCGGTGCAAATATAATTAGTGTGTGTAGTGCTCTTAAAAAACAAATAGAGAGCTCTTTAATTGAAAACGTGACTTAATGGCCTTGGTAACATTAAAGAAGTTCAAAAACTCCCTGTGGCTATGATCAAACTAGGCCTTCCCACAAATATTTCCCACAATCCACCCCTTTTACCATCGCGTGGAGCCCAGCATTAAAAGCGCATCCAGTCATTAAACTAGACAGTGCCCTTCTTTTCTCTTCCCCCATCGGTCTTTCAACAGAGAGGCCATGGACAGGCAGGAGGAAGAAAGACCTGTCTGCCTGTCACCACTGAGGGACACAGTGTGTCCATTGTAGAAAGAGTGGCGTTTTAAATTCTATCCCTAGTGTTCCTAGAGAACACATGCACACAGCACGTAAGCACACACACATAAATGTAGGATGGACACCATGACAATATACTGGGCATATGTCCTATCTGTGTACACAGCATTCAAATGATATGGCCCTACATACATGCCAGTTAACTATAGCCTAAGAGAGTGTTAAACCTGGTGTGGGTCCCCAGGCTAGCCTGTAGCCAGTAGCGCCAGGGACGCTGTTCCAGCTGATGACAGCACTGCTGGTGCTCACAGCAGACACCTTGAGCGTCTGGACGGCACTGCTCTCCACTGACAGAACCAGGGAGACAACAAGTCAGGTGTGTGCGCCATCATGTACCGGACAATACATGGGGGTGAATAACAACAATGCTAATCTGCATTGGATTGACAACACCTGTGTGTACTTACATGTTTTGGCCATGGCAGTAGTGACTGGACCCTCAATGTCTACAAAGATGGGGTTGACGGTGACGGTGTATTCTGAGCCTGCGTTCAGGCCCTGGATCATATAGAAGCTGTAGGTCTCACCGAGATTCACATTCTCTATGTGTCCATCTAGGAGGAAAGGACAAAAAGGAGCGAACCACGTGGGTGATGGATGGATGAATACATTTGTTAAATACAACGCTTTGAATGTTGTCAGTAGGCCTACGCGAGGCAACAGTAGGCTAGCACAGCACCTGGGGATGCCCATGTAAGGCGGTATCCTGTGGCTCCCTTAACTGGTGTCCACCTCGCCTGGACTGTGTCTGTTGTGGCATTCTGGACCAGAAACCGCTCAACTGGTACCAGCTTCACTGTAGAGAACACACACACACACACACATTTTTAGATATTCACGCAACAATTACAGCCTACCTGACGCACACCAGACTCTTTGGCAAAGCTTTAAATTATTTACAAACACATTATCTATAAAACTGTTAAAAAATATATACTCTTGATTAAACTTCTCAAACTAAAAGTGTTATTGTTAGATAGCTATTAGATCAAAAAACACACGATCAAAGAAGCAGCAGGAACCAGGATGATGAATTTTAAACAACATTGCCCCCTTGTGGCAATATTTTGGCACTACATTCATTTTTTGTGATCGCCTTAAAGGGGAGATTTTCTTTTACTCCATGGTAGTGTTAGAGGGGCCCAGGGCCAGCTACAACACAGGACAGGTGCAGGTGTGATAACCACAAACAACAATGAAATGAAATAACACCAAATATGGATATCAACTCACATGTTTTGCCTACTACAGAAACCTGCTCACTCGGTCCCTCTGGGTAGACGGCATAAATACTGATACTATATTTTTTATCTTCCTCCAAGCTGTCAATCACATGAGAGGAGGTGTCCCCAGGTAGCAGCTGTTCATAAGTAAGTCCCGGTCTGTTGGCTGAATTGTACACCCATAAATCAACACCACTGTGAGTATTTGTTCCACTTGCACTGGGAACTGACAGTTTGGACATATTCGTGTAAAGGAGGGGTTCTATAATAGAAAATAATCATACAAAAAATCAAAAACTTTCCCATTTCCCTAAAAGCATCTCAAAAGCCCTAATGGTTCTACACCCCTACTTTGAGAACTACAATATAACTGTCATTTTGAGAAAACCACTTAAATCCATTTTTAATAAATCCATTTGCTTCATGTACTGTATGTAATAATGTGGCCTTCATTTTACATGTTGAATATTACTATATGATATGGAAATACCGTTAAGGGCTTAGGCCGCGCTAACACTGCAAACAATTGTTTACGTACATCTGGGGATGAAGATCTTGAATCCATTGAGCTTGCCTAACGGGAGAGTCCAGGCCAGTCTAAGAGAGTAAAGGCCTTCGTCGATTACCCGGAAGTTTGACACCTGCGGCACGGGAGCTGTAAAACACACAGGCGTTCCCATGGGACGCAGATTCATTACAGTTAGTTTTTAAATGAGCGCATGCATCATTAAGCAACGCAATGTATGCAAACTATGGGTCCTTCTACAAGAGTCTGAGTACAGTATATGTATGTGCATGTGAACTACCTAGACCACCAAGGCACTCAAGGGCAAACTCCAGTGACTATGTTTAAAGACCGTTTAAACATAAGGTATACAATATAATTACCAACAACATATATATTACAGTATGAATGGACCTGTTATACCATTATCAACCATAGTACGCGTGTGTGTATGCTTGTAGGGATGTAACATATATTTAGCATTCTGCTAAATGCTTAAATGTAAATGTAAATGATGGGTTGGGGCACCCACGTGTCTCCATGGTAACTGTAGCAGAGTCTCCTATCAGGCTGGGGTAGACGGCGTACACAGTCAGGCTGTATTGTGTTTTAGGAGACAGACCTGTCACCATTGCTGTGGCCTCATCCCCCTTCAGATCAATCTGAAGCACAGAAGAGGGCAGAGAGAGAGAGAGAGCGAGAGAGAGAGAGAGAGAGAGGGGGGGAGGGAGGGAGAGAGGCTTGAAAAAGTGATTCTAATCGTAAACTTGGCATGTGCAAATGTTTGGGAAGTTACAGTTGTAAGGGATCAGAACCTTGTTAAAAGGTCCCAGAACCGAATTCACTCATTTAGCCAGAAACTGATGACAATTCTCTGACTCTTCAAACCTTGTGCTAACACTCAACAACAATGGGCTCCTCTAAGCAACTGACTGAGGATCTGAAACTGAATTGATGCCTTCAAAGCAGGGCAAGGCTATTAAACATATACAAGTGCTCTCAGCTTGCAATTTCTACTGTCCAAATGTCATTAATAAGACATGGCAGTCAAGGGGAACGGTGAAAGTCAAGACAAGATGTGAAAGACCAAGCTCTCAGAAATAACTGCTTGCATACCGTGGGAAGGCAAAGCAAAACCCCCATATGACTGCAAAGAACCTCTGTCTGCAGGGAGGTTTAGCATGGCTCCACTGTGAAGGGTTGCTTGCACAAACATGATCTGCATGTAAGAGTCATCAGAAGGACTCCTTACCTGCGATCTCAACCACAAAAGGCAATTTATGAATTATGCTAAGCAACATCTAGATCAGCCAGAGGCATTTTAGTAGTGCTGTGAAGTTAGAAGCCAGCTTTTTGGAGATTAAAAGGAGTAGCATTTAAAGAAAATATCACCTTGCCAACTGTGGAGCACAGGGGTGGATCTATTACGGTTTGGGGTTGTGTGGCAGTCAGTGGCACAGGAAACATTGTACAGGTAGGGGAAAATGTATTCCACTACAACACGACAACCATTCAAAACCCACCTCAAACTTCACCACCAAATACCTCAAGAAACGCCAGCTGTAGCTTTTGGAATGGCGTCGACTTGAACATCATTAAACACCTCTGCATAGATCTTAAACATGTTCTGCATGCAAGACAGCCCAAGAATATCTTAGAACTAGTAGTGATCTGCATGGAAGAGTGGGGAAATTCCCTAAAAACAAGAAGCCATTTAGCTGACTACAAAAAAAGTGTTTGCAAGTTTTTCGCCAACGGGGGTGTTACAAAATACTGACCCAGACTTTTGCACACATGCGACATAGGCTATTTTGTCTTTTACTATTTAATTTAATTTATCATAAATAGTAATGGTGTAATCTTTTTTTACACTTCTTTACAGTATGTAATATGGCTAATCTAAAGTGCTTGTACTGTACGTCTCACCACTGGATCCAATACACCAGAAATGTAAAGACTTTAATAGATACTTCAGATATTGTTGATTTTTTCCCCCCATGAATGCAAAGACACCCATAAGCACACATTCAAACACACACAGCCACCAAACACACACATATACGGTGGTCTACCTGTCTCTGTTGGGAGGGGAGCAGCTGTCCCTTGGGGCTGACAGGGGTAACTAGGATGCGATAGCCGGTGACATCGCCTGTGGCCTGAGACCAGGTCAGCCTGAGAGAGCTGTAGGCCAGCTCACTGAACTGCAGGTCCCTGGGACCCACCACACGCTCTTTTACTGGCATGAAAAAAGGAAAAAACGGGGGTAAAAAAGAGTTCAAAAGGAGTTCAAAAGTCAAAAGTTCGTACTGTGCTTCTATTCTGTTGTGTACATGCTTTTCTTTTGTAGCACACTCTGCTACAGTAGTTGGTAGCTTTTACAGCCAAAGAGAAAAGCACAGTTAGATGATTTGTCTGATAGGAAAATTGCGTTGCAACAAGGACATAGCATGAGAAGGAAAAAAAAGCACTTCCAAAAGATTTTAATGACATTTTAAACCCTTAGAGAGAAATAAACTGGCATTGTGTCATCTTAATGGAAGAAGAAAACACTGTTAAAAGGTACACTCATCGCTCACAGGTGATGTTGGAAACACGACTCTCCACAAAAGTATGGGTGGCAGTAGGGGGATGGGTAGAGAACGGGGCGAGCCTAGGAGAGCTATAAGGGGAGGGGTAGAGAGGAGTGCGAGCCACTCAGAACTCTGGAGGGGCACGCACTATAAACCGAAACAACAACGTTTCGGTCACGCTGGTTTCAAACACAAGGCTAATTTCCTGGCACAAATCAAAGGGTGTCCCTTTAACAGTGTGTGAACCCCCACCTGGCTGGGCGGTTATGACAGGCCGCGGCGGCTCGGAGGCAGTGACACACACCCTCCGCGTCAGCTTGGGCAGGAGAGCCCCCAGGAGAGAGAAGTCAGCGCCTAGCAACAGGTGTTCCTCGTACGGCTCTGTCACCATCCCTCTGAGTTCAGATTCGTCGGCTCCTCTTACACCTGACCAGGGGAATGGAGATATTTCAAATGCAACTATAGTAAGGTTCTAGGTGAACTCCAATCTCATTTTACCCTGTAAACCTGGACAGTTTTAAGTGTTAAGTTATTTTAGCATATTTTATTCAAGTACTATGAATTCAATGTAATTAAATTGGCTTACTTAATGTCAATTTAAGTTCATTTTGGACCCCCATAGAGAGTGTAATGTGACATGTATAGATGGACAATACATGAATCAGGTTATGCCTCACTTCATCAACTAATGGTAATCCTGGTGCAATGGCACGAGTGTTACTTCCCACTGGTTTTTTATTCTGTGGATTTCCAGTGGATTAATGTCAGACAGGCACACTAATGGCTCTAATTACTGGAGACAGGGACCATCCATTCACTTAGTAAGATTCATATCTGCTACACGTATTTCTGAATGCCGTCCTTAGTCCGAATTTTCTGCGACAAAACACAAATCATTAAGGGATTGGGAACACAATGAGCTGCTAACTGCTAGGGCTATTAGGGAGCTTTTTAAGTGATTGACTTCACCTTGTGGCGATGGAGGATACGGTAAAACACACACACACACACACACACACGCACACACACGCACACACACACACACACACACACACACGCACACACACACACACACGCACACACACACACCCACGCACAACCCTGATCCCTCTGCGACACAATGCAAGTGCGTAGCGTGAACGTATACAGTATGTGCATGTGCATCCCTATGTGTGTGTGTGTGTGTGTGTGTGTGTGTGTGTGTGTGTGTGTCATGTATCCAATGTGGGGCTGTACAGCAGTGTCAGGGACGTGCTCACGGTCCAGCTGTATGGGGGATTCTCTCTATAGCATGATGGACGAGGAGGAGAGGGTTCCCTGTCAAGAGGTTCGTTGAAGGGGGGGGTAGAAGGGGGGTGGAGGCTGAATATCCTGATGAAAAATCACCGCAATTAGCCAACCACTGGCTAATGAGTTGTAATTATTACAGTGCTCCCGGCTGAGCAGAGTCCCCGTTAATGTACTGCATATGTATGCCAGGGCAGAGAGAGAGAGAGGAAGAGAGAGAGAGAGAGTGAGAGAGAGAGAGAGAGAGAGAGAGAGAGAGAGAGAGAGAGAGAGAGAGAGAGAGAGAGA
>JAOEHI010053402.1:0-15258 GCA_025447815.1 Percopsis transmontana | reverse complement strand
GCTATTATAGCACTACATTACTATTATAGCACTCATCACTTGGCACTACATCACTATTATAGCACTACATAACTTGGCACTACATCACTATTATAGCACTACATCACTATTATAGCACTACATAACTTGGCACTACATCACTATTATAGCACTACATCACTATTATAGCACTACATCACTATTATAGCACTACATAACTTGGCACTACATCACGTTACACTTTGTTTTTCCAATATACCGTTACCATTTATATACTGTACAATTTACCATCCACCCTTTACACATACCATACCCATACTCCCTACTGTATTTATTGTTTGTGTATTTCTTTTTATTCTACTGTATTTATATTTTTATTCTATTTTAAATTTTATATTTTATTGTTATCTTATATTTTAAGTACTTTTATCTGTAATAATAATAATAATCTGTAATAATCTTTAAGGTGTGCCAGTGCTGCCTACATTTCATGGCTCTGCCATCTTTACTTGACAAAATAAACTTGAAACTTCCCCTCTCACCATGCAGCCTTCCTCCATTTTAGGGGAAATGTACATGAATTCAGAAGTTTGTATTTGAGGTGGTTGAGGACATTACATTGAGGACAGACATATTTTTACCTCTGGGTTGATTTTTTCTTTAAGCTTTGAATTTGGATTAAGGAGGGGAATCACTCTGGTTGTAAGTGATGATGGGATGGGGGGAATAACTGGAGGAGGGAATAATTGGAAAAACCTTACCCATGAACCCAAGGACAAGCAAGGGCTGGGGGCAGGTTCTCCACTCTTTGGCGGATGGCAGAGAGAGAGAGAGAGAGAGAGAGAGAGAGCGTGTGCAGGCATGTGAGAATCAAGGAGAAGCAGAATGGTAAAGCCTGAAATGGGGGAGGGGGAAGGGTTCTTTTGCAGTTGTGAGATGTGTTGTGCTCTCAAACCCAAATCCAACTCATGCAAGTGAGGACATGGGGTGAGGACATGGGGTTAGGTTGTGTTAGGTGAGAAGTGCTGAGAGTGGATCAGCTCAGAACGAGCGATAGCGAGAAGGAGCTGATGAGCGGAGAGGGCGCAGTATGGTTTAGTGTTCCGGAGAGAGCATGCATCTCCGACCTCCGAGTGTGCCTGGCGTGTAAACAGGGCTTACAGTAGGTGAGCATGTGTTTTCAGTGGGTTATGCACACAGGAATGTGTATGGAGGGTGCGTGCTACAATTCAAAATCCTAGGTCAGCGTCAGAAAGAGCAGATTTCATTTGGATTCATTCATTGTCGAAGACTATTATTCAGAAACAGATGGTGTTTTGTCTGCAGCATAAGTATATGACGACCTGTTTTAGTTCTCCAACTAGAAAACCAAGAAATGCAATTTGATGCAATTTAGGTCACAGATAAAACACTATGTTCGTGAATTTCTTGTTTAATAGTTTCAACCAAAAGCAAAATTGGAACATTGTGTTTACCATCCTTAAAAGTAGGTATGAATTAATGTCAGTTTGCAAACACTTTGTTGAAAAATAAACAGCAACGAACACTCACTTTGCACTGGGGAGAAGAAGACCTCAGACATGGGTGCGGCCTTGGTCCATTTGTACTGAGGGAGAGGCTTGCCATGGCTGGACTTGCAGCTCAGAGTCACATTGCCATTCAGAACAGGATTCCCAGTCATGGTGCACACTGGAGGAGAGGGAGGGACTGAGAGAGAGAGATAGAGAGAGACAGAGAGAGACACAGAGAGAGAGAGAGAGAGAGAGAGAGACAGGGAGAAAGTGAGTAATGCTTGGCTTACACCAGGTGACTTTTAGATGACTTTTGGATGACTTAGGTCCTCTACCCTAAAATTCTAGTTTTCAGCCAAAATTAAAATCATCATGAAAATAAGCCAGTCAGACTTGGTCCAAGGTGTGACATTATATCTGGATAGTAACCAATCGTCCTTGACCTATCCTTGATAGCCAATCAAGTTAGGGCATGTTAGCGCAACACCCACAGAAAAGCAATTTTCAGATAGAAAGAGAAAAGTCTGGCCAAGATTACAGTTAACTTATTGTCTAACTAACTAAGCTGCACACACTATTTGGTTTTCAAAAAGACTCAAGATGCATCCCACATTAAATGACTCAAGCTGGATTTATTTATTTATTTATTTATGTTTAGCACAATGAACACAATGAAACTGAATAGTTAGCTCCTGACTCCTGACTTTTGATAATATTAACCATGTTTAATATTGTCAGAATTGTCATAAAGGCCAGGATTGTACTTGAGACTGGGACAACCTTACACACTGAGATTGTTTTAATTTGTATTGCTTCAAAACATATCTGATATATACAGTATAAGTATTATATATATATATATGTAATCTATGTTTGTAAATCACATTTCGTAAAACAAACTATCACGCTATGCTTAACATTAAAGGAGAAGAGAATATATAAGAATATATAAATATTGTGTTGTTTACTATAACTAACATACATAACTATGGTTGTATGTATAACTATAACTACATACATACATTGAATGAAAAAGCGCAAATGGTTATAAAAAGAGGACAGACAAATTAAACCCGAGAAAGATACCAGCCTATACCAGCCAATATAAATTATATTCTATTTTAATGTTTACTTATAACTATAGAGAAGCTACAAGTATTAAAAGTGAACTATAATCCACAATACTTGCAAAGAAGCCCATTGCATAATAAAACAGAAATGTTATTACCATAAGTAAAACAAAACAAAAAACTGCATGGATGTATGCAAAGTGACAGCTACATTACTTCACCATCTCCTAGTCACTCTTGGAGTTAGTCCCTCTTTTACCGTCATTTTAAAGTGCATATTGCGATTCTCTTAGGGAGACAGCGAGACGCCTTCCTACAGGCTGGTGGAGCTGGTTACTCTGTTACCTTTGACGTTGAGAAGCATCTCTCCAGAAATCCCAGAGCCTCCAGGGATGATGACGCTGACGAGGTAACGTCCCGAGTCAGACTCCTGGGTGTTGTTGATGTAGATGGACAGATTGGCTGAGGGCATGGCCACGCTGAAACCAGTTCTCCTGGTGAATACATTCTGCCCATGCCCAACTTCCCCTGAGCTGAAGTTGATCACCTCCATAGACCAATGCAGAAAAGGAGAGACTTTGCTAAAGACAACAGGCTCCATGATTGTTAGGCAACTATTCACATTTATTATGTGTGTTTTATGTATTTTTTTAATTTTTAATTTTTAATTTTTTTAATGTTTATATTTTGAAACACAGCTGTCCATTAAAGTGGGGGTGCCTGTAGGGGTGAGGGGTAGAGGACAGTGTGAGCCAATAGTGTTTTGAGGGGAGGAGCAGAGAGGAGTACGAGCCACTCAGCGCTCAAACCAAAACAACTTTTTGTAGTATTGGTTTTAACCACAAGGACAATTCTGAACAAAAATCGAGAAGTGTACCATTAAAAATAATAACAATTAAAAATATGTGTATTTATTTAGTTTTGCTCTATTTTTATAATGATATTGCTGCTATTTTCTGCTTCTGACACATTTAGTTGCCAAGATTAACCCTAAAACAGAATTCAATGTCCTTCCTAAAGATTATCCTGATATGTAGTATGTACAGATGGAGGACGTTGAATTTTAGGGTGATATTCTGGTTGGGATAAACCCAAAGGCAACAGACATGGAAACTACCAAGATTATAATAATAATCACTGCAGAGACAGCACACACTCACAGGGGCCCATGTCAGGTTAAGAACAGACAGGCAGGAGATCATAAAACATGAAATATGCCATTCCCAGCATCCTTCACCTCATTAGTGATATCCTTTCTTGCTTTACGCTAACTCCACAGTGGTGTTGGCAATAATCCTAATCTTTGCAGATTAGAAAAACTTTCCCCTTCCAAATCACTGGAAGGCTTCCTCTCGATAGGCCAGTGTGACACGTATCAAAGCTCCTCCAGTGACATTACAGAGGTGTTAGGCCTAGTATTATAGATAACAATCCTCTTTTGTCAAAGGTTTGGTCAGATCTAATATTAATACATTTTTCATTACTGCAGTGGGGGGAAAAACATATTAATATATGTTGTTTAACTGTAACATCAATACATTCAATAAATAAATAAAATATTTAAATATATATTAAAAATATTTCACTTGGCATAGTTGAATATGGAGAGTTCCGTACATGGAACTGACATACCGTGAACCTCAAACACTGTTGTCTCTTACTTCAAATGCAAACCATGCATATGCAAAAGAGTTAGACAATTCAAAATTCCAGGACTGTTACACATAACAGTTTTTGCCGCATGAACATTTACATTTAAATACTTCAGCCCACTGAATAAGAAACAATTAGGAAAAATATCTGTTTTTTTTTGCATCTCCAACAATTTATAACACTAAAGAGAAAAACATGTTGAACACGTTGAGTCTGTTGTCAACAACTGAAAAGGGGCCAGTGCCATGAAAACCCCGATTGCCTTGGTAATTGCTTAAGCACGGTTAGTTAGCTTGTTAGCTTGTATTCACAAGCATTCACAAGCCGTTTGGACAGTTTTCATTTACACCTCAGAGACTATACGTGAGAACCACATGAAGCCCAGGTTAACTCCCTGTTTATTTCAAGCGCTAAAATGTGTGTGCGATGCATACTAGCTGCGGAGCTTTCTCATTTCTCAGATAAATTACACGTTACACCTCGCTTAATTTGCAAATAAAGTTTGATATTATTTCACCGTAGTAGTGTGACAGAGGCCATTATTGAAAACAAAAGGATGTATACGCCACTTGGCATTGTGTTTTGATGCAACTCAATAGAAAGTCTCTGCGGTTCTAGAGTTAATTGGGAAATTAAAAATTAGATTTGTTAAATTAGTAACGTAATGAGAGCTCGGGTGTATGCCGTGGTTCCGCCTTCCAGAACTGCGACACAAAACTGGACGCTTTGGATAAAAGCGTCTGCTAAATTCTGTATCTGGGCCTTTTTTCGCCCCAACCAAAGTCACATACTTTCTATGTAGACATCAGACAACAATATAAAATACAGAATAAATGCATTCTATCACCCCTTTAAAGTTCATATTTAAGTAGTTCTACCTGCGTGGACTCATTGCCCATGAAAGTCCAAATGACAGAATTCTTGGCAATGTCTGAATGTGGGCTGTACCAGGCCTGCAACACCACCATCTGGCCCTCCACCACCTCCATCTCCCTCTTGGGGGTCTCCACGCGGTGGCTATCACCTGCATCAAAGACACAACATAGCATAATGAATACGTTTACATGATGTAAGTTATGGAAAAGAATAATGTAGTAAGTAAGAGTAAAACACAACATTATATATACTGTATAGATAGGAAAGGTTTTAATTTGTCTTTATTTAAAGCAAGAAAATATGCTGACGATTATTAGTATATCACCCAGGCCTATGATGAACGTGAATGAATGTAAATGGAACCAAACTGATTTGTCCTACACTGGTGCATACATGTTTGCAGCTGGAATATTAGCAAAACAGGTCAAGAATGCACAAAGAGTATTAGCAGGCTAAGCGGGAGCAATGAGAATGAAGACGGACACAGGATCACAAAATAAACTCTTGCAATGCGATTCATCATCAACCGCAGTCATATGACCGAGCTTGACCAAGCACACTCAGGGTTTATTATCAGTCCTTAACCTTCAGCTTTTGAGCCCTGAGGACGAGAATGAAGCCAAATTTCCCTTTGACATCTTGACATGTAGGTGCATTCAAATACTACAATCCAGAATGCACCTGCATTGATCCAAGAACTAATAGCAGAGAGACCTAAACAAGTGAAGCAAATATAATATGAGATACAGATAGATATGCACACTATGAACAATGAAATCTAATATATCCTTATGAAGATAGAAAAATAAGTTATAGATTTGTTTAAACAGGACCATTATATTATATTCTGCACTTTCAGCATCGAGCATCTTTCATACATACAGTAAGTCAAGGCAATTCTATATGATCTAGATCTACATTAAAACCCCAAAACATCACCAATTGACATGACTATGCTCTGAACTGGCCATGGTGTTCAGGCTGGGAAGAGCAGAAACCTGTGAAATTGACTTGGCAACTGAGATAAAGCGAGGCTCAGGAAAATGTACAAACCTCAAGCTTGTTCTTTTTTTGTCTTTCGTGTTTGTTTGTTGGACTACTAAGGTAGGATGTACTGTGATATCATTTAATAAGGTGTTCCATGTGCATGGAAAACCATATAAACGTTTAAATAAAAACATCAACCCAAACATTATGTACTTGAGAAAATGCTTGGGCAACTTGTACCAAGGAAACAGGATAGTAAACATACATACAAAACCTATAAGACTGTTAGTTAAGTAAACCAGCAGGGTGTTTTACTCACAAGGTGCCACGTCCCCTGAGCCTAAGAGCTGAAGGTGGATCAATTGATCCCAACAGCTGGTATCCTCCTGTGTCGCCAGTTTGCATGCAATTTCCAATCTACCCCAAAGGCTAAACCACTGCAAACACACTGCATACAAAGCACACCGCGACCTAACCCTACGGCTTTAAAGGAAGGGTGTCAACCCCCATAGATGCAAAAGGATAGTGCACTAAAAGGTATGGAGAGAATGAACCCCTAGGAGCTCTCGACAGCTGCTGTTCATACACGCCTTCCTCCTTTTTCGGAGTGAATCCCTCTGAACGCATCACACCAAATACAGCCAGGAGAATTAGGCGGCTGGTGTTGGCGGAGATAGGGGGAGGGGTGGGATCGCAGATGAAGACTGTGAGAGATAGAGAGAAACAGAAGGACAATGATTTATCTTCATGTTTTTTTATCATAGTTGAAGCGACTCAATATCTTATTCCCACTGGTACAATGCGAGCCCTTTGCTCTATTGCTGTCCTGTCCCTTAATTTCTGGATCTAACAAATCCTGCTGACTAATCCCCAACTCAATCCTTCAAACTGCTTCTCACTTGAGGCAGGGTCTCACTTACAGAATATCCACCATATACACGTTTGATATAACATATGGTCGCCACAGGCAACGCATGGGGATTTCAATAGAGGAAGCCCGATGATATTTTAACACTTAACGATTGTCAATGTGGTGTATATTAGACTAAAGTAATGGTGTGTCAGTTTGCAATATGATAATTATCTGTTTAACATTGTCCAAAGTTTTGTTGTCCAAATCTTCACTCACTGTAAAACAAAGAAAATGTGTTTCAAAGACCAAACTAAGAACGATGTAATCCAGGTAACAAATGTCTTGCAATGCATGCTGGGTTGCATTTCTGATCTGATGGGCGTGAAGACAACGGCAGGGTGGGTTCCCTCGCCCGCCCACTGGGACTTTACTGTGTGTTTTCATGGAATCCAAATATTCCTTCCTCTACACGCCCACTGGACATTTGTTTGTCTTTCACAGTCCAGTCAGAGCGAACTCAATGGTGATTGGCACATTTCTACAAAGTTCTACAAAGGATCCAAGTGGGTGTCAGTTTGGCTTCACCTTAACAGCATTACTGTACGTGCAAGCCTACACTGTCTGTAAAGCGAGAAGCTTATGACGATTTGACATTGAAAAGGTTTCCATTCACCATAGTCACAGTAAAAATATCATGTACATAATCAAAATAGGTAGCCTATACAATGGCGTGAAATGTTTCATTAACGTTTATTTCACTTGTAACGTTGGAGATTTTACATAATTTCATTCTGAGGAAGCATAGCTTCCCCTAGCTTCCACTAGGAATCTCCAATGGTGGTCACGTTGGCAACCAACAGAGCTGCTTGCTGTCAATCTTACACTTTAAATTACCGATTAGCAGATTGCTTTGCATTTAATTACTTAGACCACGCAACAGCAGCCTAATGTAATTTGAGCTTCTATGTGTGAACAATTTGTTCCAAAACAAGCTGTCCTCCATTATAATTGAGTACATGAATTGAAAACATATTCAAATTCAATTCAAAACAAATGGTAATAGAAGGTGCTATAACCTATATAATGGTAAATATTGCTTGAGACATATTGAGACAAAAAAGGGTTGTAGGGTTTTGCTTTTGTCACACCTGGTGTTGATTGACATCATCCTTAGTTATAAATGGTGAACCAACCGACAGGTGTCTACATAAATTAGTAAGATCATTCAAATAAGATTACAATATAGATAAATATGCCCAGGAATATGTTCAAATCAATATAGCTAGAATAAATATTGCTTTCAGTTGTATTTTATGTAGAATTTTAACTACAGTTGAATTTTGGAACCCCTATTTATCAATAAATTATTCACAATAACTGTATATAATCAACACATAGCATTGCATGCATAGAGATGCATTTATACAAACTCTTATTTTGTTGTAAAGCCTGCCCTGATACTGATTGATGTTTCACCCTGCTTACATTATATCATGGAGATATATCATAGAGAGTTGTAAAACTATTTAGAAGCAGTTCATGTGTAACATTAAGATGTACAGTACATCATGTATCTCACTAAATCCTGTCAGAACCACATTTTTGGAGGCAACATGAAAAAGAATATAATAATAAATAATAAATAAAGCAATGTGCAAAAAAGATTTGACTTCAGCTTCAGTTTTCAATTGTAAAAATTTCCCAGCAGTCCAGTAGGATTGACATTGTGTAAAACACAGAGCAATCAAAAAGGATCAGGCAGTACATAGGAGTATGAGTAATGTGATGGTGAGACTGTATTACTTCACAATGTGAATGAGAGGCAGTTTTATGGAGTAATGTTGAATGTGGCCAGTAATTCTAAATGATATGTATGTAATAGTAAGATAAAGCCCTGTAGTCTTCTCGACATACACTATTCCTCTGGATAGGTTGATCCACGCAACTGTGCCATTCAATTGATTATTAAATGGAAGAAAATCTTCCTTAATCCCTGGCCATCTCCATCTGGGATGGGTGTATGGCTGCAGACATGAACAGACAGAAGCACAGTTCAAGATGTAGATATGTATATGAAGACAGTCAAGAAAAGCTGTCTGAATCATATGTTGTCTATTATTTATCATCAGACATCGATGTTGCCCAGCCCGGTTTCCGTATCGAGGCTAATTGGATTTCTCTCCTTTTATTTTTCAATTGCTTTTGAGGAAGGTGCCATGGCTGCCACTGTGACAGCAATTAACATGACACGGAGGCTGGTTACCAACCGCACAAGAGTCATCAAAGTCAAATAAACTATGTATGCATGCTGGTGTTTGATTAAAGTCACTACAGAATTTAGGCTGTATACTATGGTATGTAGTAGTCACATATTGACGATTTTAGCAATTAATCATGCAAAACAAGAGCTTACATTTGCTGTAATTGAACAGCTACGCTAAAATCGTTTTGGTAAGTACATTTAGTTGTGTTTTCCTAACCAATTTCATTTAGTTCCAACAAAAGTCACTAGTGCAAAACGTATCTGCAATGGCTTAATCAGATGAAATGTGCCTTTGTTGTAGTGTCATGAGTAATCCATAGAGGGCAGCACATTCATATTACAAAACAAAACTGGTTATGGAGTCAAATTTTGTAGAAAAACATGATTTTCACTTTACGAAACCAATAGGAAAAATTAAAGGCAACACAAAAATCCACAAAGCCAACTCAGGTGTATTTAATAGGCTATACAGTTTAACCTGTACACCTTTATTACTTAATGACCCTGAATCCACATTTATAATATGTCCTTCCAAATTAATTCAATTTGATGATCAAGCAAGCAAAGAGATAAAAGTCCCTCTCTTATTTTCCCCAGGGAATATGTTGGTCATCGTGGAGATAAACCAATCCTCATTAACCAGCCTATCTCTAGCTCCCTAATTAATCTCTCTTGCCACCCGTGTGGGTTCTCTCCTGTGGGTTCTGTAGTGGAGCTAGAGCAGCATCTAGGGTTCACACAATCTCTCCTCCTGCCTCCACAACAAAGAGGGCCTGTTGCATTTAATGAGCTGCTAATCTTGAGTGAGATAAATCACATCGAAACCACTTGAAAACCTTTTGGCAAGTTTAATGGTCTTTTGTCTAAGATAAGTGGGATTTAAGGAGAGGGCGCAGTTAAATTTTTTCTGTGTCAATCTTTACTGCTTTACTGCAGAACATTTGCTGCATCATACTGTGTAAAACATCATAATGTAGCAGCCCTGTCGTTAGGATCCCGCTGTCGGGTTGTCCGATTGGATCGTATAGTGCGAGGGCTACAGAAACGGCAGGTCTATTATGGTCGCCCAGTGTTCCATCATCTACATGAAGGTGACTCTGGGAATAGTGTCAAGTGAACTAAAGAATGAACACGGGAAGATGATATTGTTCCTAATTTAGAAAATAAAGATCAATAAAGATCAAGCAAACTGGGATTATCTTTATATTTAACAGTCAGGACAAACTTGCAGGACAACAAAATAGCCTTTTTGGTATGGACTAAACTGTTCTGATTGAATTGACCCTAAAGGTTTTAAGCAGATGGCACAATACTAAATATTTGTAGAAGGCCCCTTTTAATTGGATTAAAATAGTGTAATCTTTTCAGCTATTTTAAGACATTTTGAGTATGCTATCTCGTCACAGGAGCTTTAATCCCTCCAAACTTTTATATGTGCCTGAACTGATTCTCCATGCAAACATGGTGTAAACTCCCACACCCCCTCAGGTCCTCTCACAGCAAACTCAACCTCTCCTCTGCCCATGTGCATGTACATGGACACATGCTGTATTCATTTGCCCATGTGCACACACAGACACATATTGAATTACAGGCACCAGAACGGCTACAGGCAGAATTTATGTCCACACGAATAAATTCTGATTGGAGATTCCAACTGAACTGTCGCTAAGGTGATCCTTAACAGTACGTGTTTGCATGCCCTGCAGTGGCAGTTTGAAATGGAATATTTTACAGTAATAGCCTATCAAAATTGGTTTGTGTGCTCTGCTGTGCACGATAGCTGTGTTTTAAGACTACAAAAATATTAAGCAATGCTCTAAAAATACACTGAATTAAACAATCTTACTGCTGCCTAAAGTACTGAGAGTGAGAGTAATAAAAAAACAGAAGAAAGGCTTCATTATCCCAGCAGAGGAAAAGGTAGCATGTAGTGATCTATCATGTAAATCTGGCCCCAAATAGCAGTAGAAATGTGAGAACACCAGCCAAGCCAACCTTAAAGTCCAAATGATTAGGTCTAATACATTAGCCATGCATGAAGAAATGTATGACTACAACTAGGCTAAACTGTCATGTATCTGTATAACTGTATAACATTAATTCAGGTGTGACAGGCCTATGAACTACAGTATTTACAGCCGATAATAAGAAGTGGAAATATTTACGCAGTTCACTCGCATTTGCGGCTGGCAAGAAGAAAGACTGGAGAAAAAAAGAGAATCACATCTTTCTTGTGTAGATTGGAGGGGTTAATGTCTTCAATGCCTCTGGCATTAAGGCGGCCCTCTGTTTCCTTAGGAATCAATATCCGTTCCATCTTCAGCCCCCTGCACATAGGCAGATGGATGGGACTTGAGTGAGATACATCATGCCAAGGCACGTGTCAGGTGATAGATTGAGATCACGTCAACATCTTACACATCTTATACAGATTCTCTGTAATTTCTCATTCTAGTCACTACATATAACCATTACCTCATGGATGTTAAATCATCACTGACACCATCATTAACAATAAAAACTTTGACAATCTTTTTTCTTTTCACTCACAAAGCTGTAACCTACTTGGATAAAGGGGAGACAGCTCCGTGACTTGACTGACAAAGGTTGAGACAATAAGCAGAGACCCCAATTTCATCCTTCAGTACAACTGTGTACGTAGGAAAGGGATTTATTTGTCTTATAAAGTCCGGACAGGGCCCCACTGTGGTTCAGGCTCACCTTTTGAGACCCTGCATGCAGTTTCTGTTTGACCTCTGACTCTAGTAAAATATTTGTATATAGCTCTTAATCGCATTGAATAATTATGCAGCCACAGGCAAAAGCAGCAACTCTTTTCAGGCTGTGTGTGTGTGTGTCACAGTGTGTGTGTGTGTGTATGTGTGTGTGTGTGTATACTGGATTTTTGGGTCCAATAAGAATTTAGTAACATTTACATTAATTTGCCGCCATAATGTTTTTATACAGGTATATACATATGTATACATAAAAAGCATGAAAAAAGAATGGGTTTCAAAAAGAACATAAAGATCATTTGAAAATGGCTCCTGAAAAAACGTTTGATGTCCTTCAAGTAAACCACCTATTCTCAAGCTGCAAGAAGCATAATAAATATATTTACCTGTACATTTATTTACATTAAATGTGCAGTAGTCTCTTAATTTTTTCCATGGCTGTATATATACTAATAGTAGTTACATGGTTCTAAATGTATTTTATTATAAATATGTGGCTATGTTACACGCTCCGTGAATTCTGTTTTTGCTTTTCAAATTCCAAGTGATTTCAGTTTAATATGTTGCAGGCTTATTTATTGAGCCTGTTTGAGGCCGTTGAGGCCGAACCAGGTATAATGTTGGGCTTGATTTGGGCTTGTTTTTGAAGCTTATTTGTCTCGCGAGAGTTGGCAACACCGGTCAGTGGCCTCTTCAGCCAAGCTGTCCATCAGAACTCCCGATGTTCCCTCCCCTCCTGTCAGCTAACTCAGATGTCCCCATGGCAGGGAGTGGTGGCAGGGAATGAAAGGCAAACTGTGATCTTAAATGGGTCTGCAATGTTACACCACAACAGAGCCTCTAACCACCCTGTCACCCTGTGCGACATCCCGGGCCTTTGAAGAAGATATTTATAAACCATTAGTGTGGCAGCAGAGTGAGGGTTGGCCGTTTTATCTCCCAGATCTGTCATGCGTTTCCCTGTGCTGACAGAGTGAGGGCTGTTGTAGGAGTCGAGGGTCTAGGCTGGCTGTGACTGAGGCTCTCTGGTTGCCCTGTCACTTTCCCGCCTGTGGAGCTCAGGGGCTTAATGCAGCACGGCTGGAATTAAGGAGCAGTGATCTGATTACGCATTTCATAAGAGCTTTTATCATAGAGAGGACCAATAATCTGTATACATACAACTTGCAACACTCAAGCGCCACTCACGTTCATCACCAGAGAGGGTATATGGTCCACCGTGTCACAATACCTGCTGTGGCATCATTATAAACAGAGTTTGATACTACATATTCAGGCTTCTTGTGTTAAAGCAACTGTACTAAACAACTAGGACTGCACAGAACGTTAGGGGTGCTTTTAGCTATGTATATGACATTTTTGAGCAGCTTAGGGGAAGGGTGGGCCAGGAAATTAGCAGGGTAAAGTGTAGCTAGGCTTTCCACACAAATTAGCAAACAGCAAGTGCCCCTGTTTACAGCTAAAGAGCTATCCAGAATGTTCCTGCACACTGTCAATAGCCTAGCATAGATAATGATATTTATTCAGTGTTTCAGTAACACACACAGAGTACTTCAATATTGAAATCACTATTGAAAACTGCAGTCTTGTTTCAAGTATGCAGACATGCAGAACTGTTGTACTATGACTTAAAACATGTTCTTTGGTGGCTCCAATTCCAAGAGAGGCTGAATTGGTGGCTTTAATATTGTCCACAAAGTCCATCTTCTTTTTATTGTCAGTTGCTGTTTTAAAAATAGTGTTGAATGGTTTTTGGAATTAGAATGTGTTGGTTTCAAATTCAGTCTAAACAGGTCAATGGTCAGTGTGGACTTTTAGGAGGGAATCTGCAAATGCCATTTGTCTTTGTAGTCGGAATATTTATACAGTATAATGTGTGCATTGTGTATGTGGTATTCTGTGTTGTGATAAAATCCTAGAGGAGTCACACATGAAAGTCAGGTCTCAGTTGGTCAAAAAGCAGCCTAAGATACACATACATGCACCCAAGTGACCAACCTACCCGCACAGGCATGGAATGTCAATGCCTTGAGTGGGTGTTCAAGACTTTAGAGGTCCATTATAAATACATAGCCAGTCTCCCACCTGAGGCCAGCTAACCCTTGCCACCATGAGATTACTTCGGAGAACATGATCGTAATTTAATTTACAGTGTGGACACACACTTAGGCCAAGAGTGAAGTGACGTGGTTAAGCTATTGAAGAATACAAAAGAAACACACAACTAAATGTATTTACCAGTGTTCTAAGCATAGCTGATCGAATCATAATGATGATTTATTTAAACAATATTGTTTGTAGCGACTTTAAAATAATGTTTAGACTGGACTGTCAGTAGCAGATTAGGACAAATACAGAAAAGGACACATGTATGCTTGTGTGCTCATGAGCTCTTCACTTTATGCTTCTAACCACACATTTCTTAAACTGATTGCTCTTGTTTTCCATGACAGAGCAAAAGTGTACTACTACAAAATGCAAATTGCAATTAAAAGGCAATTATGGTGTTGGGTGTTTTCTACTGTTATTATCTTATGTGCTTTGTAGTATAACACCAGTCAATTAAACTTCAGGGATATCAATGTGTCCTGTTAGGAAACACAAGTGATTGTGAATAAATGTCACCTGTTTTGGTGCAAATGTGACAACCGGTGCACTATAGAGGCAACAGCAAGACAACCCCCAAAAAGGGAATGGTTTTGCAGGTGGTGGCCACAGACAATTTCTCTCTCCTTATCCTTCCTGACTGATTCATCTCTAGCTTTGCCAGTGTCTTTGTCACTACTGGTAGCATGAGGCGGTACCTGCAGCCCATCCAGGTTGCACAGGCAGTCCAGCTCCTCCAGGATGGCACATCCATACGTGCCATCTCAAGAAGTTGTGTCTCCCAGTACAGTCTCAAGAGCATGGAGGAGATACCAGGAGATGGGCCGTTGCACGAGGAGAGCTGGACAGGGCCGTAGAAGGGTATCAACCCAGCAGCAGGGGGTTGCGTTTTGTACAGGACAACATAGGACTGGCATTACAAAATGCTAAAATGGGTCGGAATGGATTTATATTTAGTACTACTACAGTATATCAACACTGTACTGCCGTATCTAGTCATTCAATTATTTAAATGAAAAAAATCGGTACATTAAACTGCCTTACAGAACCCTGACAGCTGCAAATAATGTATGGTCAAAGAGAATATTCAAAATTGTAAATGGTGTAATTGTAATGGTGATAGTGAAGATCCTCAAGATAATGGCTTGTCACGACCCTGCCTGTTTCCCTGGTCTTGTCTCTTGTTTTCCCCTAAGTCTGTTTCCTTGTTCCCCTAGTGTGT
>JAOEHI010053401.1:0-15259 GCA_025447815.1 Percopsis transmontana | reverse complement strand
CCCCCCCCCCCCCCCCCCCCCCCCCCCCCCCCCCCCCCCCCCCCCCCCCCCCCCCCCCCCCCCCCGAACCGGTCAAGATAGTTTTGGGAGACTTCTAATATTATTTAGATTTAGATTCTCTAAATTAGGTCTGCCTTTCAAAAAGCATTTAGAACCCAGGAACAAACATGAACGTTGTTGTGAAAAAGACATCGTTGAATGTAATTATTTATTAGGCTATAATATGCAAGGTTTTAAAGTAAACGGGGGCGGTGTGAGACTAAAATAGAACCCTAATTAGATTGGTAATTAGGTAATATTATTCTGTAATATTTATTGTTGATTTATATATTACAATAACGTGTTAATTATGTCTTGTAGGCCTGTTTGATGTTTTATTTGAAATCCATTGCGAGGCTTTGTGTTTTTGTCTAGTGTGCAAACTCAATATACAGTAGCCTATGACATTCAACATTATATTATTATACCAATAAGGCAACAGTATTCACAGCATCCCAACACTTCAGTAAATGGTTGTGACAGCGTCACTCATGGCTGTAACTGAACACTTTTAAATATTGTATTAGCACCCACCTTGTTTCGTATAGACTTTTGGGACCGTCGTTTTAATTCAGTTATTAAGTGCAGTTCTATAAGTTCTCCCCAGGTTACAGGCCTAAATATTTCCATACAAACGAATATGAAAAAATTTGAAAACGAAAAGAACAAAGAACAGTCTCTTTAATACATGGTAGATTAGCATTTGTTTTAAATTAGCTATACCAATCAGAAACGTCGTTCATCCGCACATTAAAATACCCCTCAAAACATTATAGGACATCACTAAGCGGAGAATTGCGAACTTTAATAGCCTAAAACTATATGTTTGAAGTAGTGTTGCGTGGCATATAGGATAGGATAGGCCTACTTGGTGATGATGCCGCAAAGTATAGGTCTATAGGCGCTACAGCAAGTAGCCTTAGCAGGGCTAGCTAGTGAAGTTCACTCCAACTCAGGAGGAATCATTTCTCTAGACTGCGTGTAGGCCTACGTATAGGAGACTGATATTTATTTTTGCTCTAAAAAAATAAAAATAAAATACTTGTATCACCACGCCTAAGCAAGTCTCGCCCTCCGCCATACAATAGCAGATAGCTACAACACGCCGAGTCTGCCAACGGGAGTCATAACGGACGTGCACACGATAAAGACAGTGAATGAATGAATGAATGAATGAATGAATGAATGAATGAATGAACGAACGAACGAATGAATGAACGGAGTTCTAAAAAAATAGTCACTTCACGTCAAGTTTCTTCGGTTGTCATCGCCATGTAGCCTATAAACATTGACTCTATAATGTGCAGGTTTCTCCCAGCTCTGGGGAGGGGGCTGGGGAAATAGGCCCAGGTGTGGGTCTGTAGGTCTGCGGGCGGCTTTTATTATGTTCAATCTGGCTAGAATTAGGCCTAAGCTAAGTGTTCGGTAAATTCAGGAAGAAGGGGATTCTCCCATATTAGCTATACTGAAAATAAATTGGCATGAAAATGTCATCTGAGTAGCTATGACATTCTAGGCTACCTATCGGTCTTCTAACAAGATAGCCTAATGGATTCGAACAAGATTAGCTGTTATATGGGTCTTGTAGCCTAATATTTATTTTAAAAGTAATCTCAATTATGATATTTACATTCACAAACAATAACAAATGACTCGTGGGCTTTTGCGCACCCTGTGCACATTGTTAAGTATTTAAAGAATCATATCTTCCTTTTAAAATGGCGCGCCTATATAGGCTACATATCACGCGTTAAACCACCATTTAATTTGTTGTTTTATTTACCCTCGTATCGTCACTTTGATGGCGAGAAGAGCCTTTGACCCGTGGCCTCTGTGCGTGTGATGTAGACTAGGCCCTAGAACAGATGCGTGTGTTTATTTTATTTTATTTCGCCTATAGGCAACTTATTTCTATTTACTTTTTTATTTGTTGCCCTTACGTTTTAGAGCCTACACGTAGGAAGGATGAGTGTGCACATAGGCTACACGGCCAAGGCAAGCCATTCTTTTTCCTTTTTTTAAGCAGATATGCAGGCTATGCCTGTAGGTCTACTCAGAAATCTTAACTCAGCGATCTGCCCCACCCTGCCATTGGCGCTACATCACCGCATGCATCAACGTATCCCCGGTGTTGTCAGGCAAAACAACCCGTAATTGATTTACGAGGCCTTGAATAAGCATACATTAACATCTGTTTTAAACCAGACTAGAACATGCCGTCTTTTCATATTATTCTTATCCCTTAGATACCAATGTGCAGGCCAACTGCCAACATCTACTTTGCCTGTTATTAGGATATTTATAGTTATTATTTGGTCTAGTAAATTGTCTATATTGCTAAAGCCCCCCCACAGACACACACACACAGACACACGATGGATTGCAGTTTACATTGCACCTGCGCTTGTGCGATAACTCGCCCAATAATTTCACTACACACCTCTCTGCAAACGTAGGAAAATGAGTAGTAAAGTAAACCGCGGGCATCGGCTTCGAGTCTGGAGCGTTGACGTATTCACACACAAAAAAATTACCAAAAATTGTTTTGGGTTTGAATTTTTTTGGGGGGGAGAACGGCGATAGGTCCAGCGAGCAGCAGCTCGGGTGAAGTGGTCGAGGAGGCGCGAGCCTCGAGGGAACGCCGGGAAAGTCACGTGCCGCCGCCTCGCCCACCCCATTGGCTCGAGGCACGTGTCTACACCGCCGTAGTAATACGTCACCGCGGAGCCTGCAGCCAATCAGAAATGAGAACCAAATCCGTAGTGAAAGTATTTCAGCGGCACTTAGCGCGTCTTTATTCACCGTAGTTTTAGTGCGCTGCTGGGAGCGGCAACATTTGCGTGTACAGGCAAAAAAAACAAACAAACAAAAAAAGTCTTTGCAACTAATTTTGCATTTTTAAACAGTAGCCCGGGACACAGACATACTTTGTTGAGCACCACGGATCTCCACGAGGGAGTAATGACATGATTTGAAGTATGTTATTTCTTTGTGAAAACCATAACAAGCTATATTCAACGGCAAAAAGAACATAGAGTAGCCTGGAATTGTCTTTCCCATCACATGTGCTGTCGATCGAAAACAGGGCAGAGAGAGAGAAGTAGAGTAGAAAACGCCATAAGAGTGGAATTACAATTTTTTTGGATAGCCTAGGAAATAATATAGACCGAGGCCGCCGAACCGTGAACACTTGCTCGTACAAGGGCTGCATCATCATGGAAGAGAATGATCGACGCAGCCGAGAGCGCCGAGAAGACTCCGGAGAGGAGTCCAACCGAGCGATCCTGCCTCTTTTGCAGGCACCTGGCAACCAACAGCCGCACCGAATCACCAACTTCTACATCGACAACATCCTGAGACCAGACTTCGGACGCAAGAGGAAGGACGGGTCGTTCGCTCGCGAGGAAAACGGTTTGGGAGTAATCCGGCGGGAGAGCCACCTCAACGGACGGGCTTCCAAAACTAGCATCCAACGGCAAGGTGACGCGGGGACTGGAGGTGGCAAGGGGAGATGCGAGGACTCGCGCCCCGACGCAGAGGTCAAAAAAGCGGATATAGGAGCCGCCGAAGTGCCCCCGAAGCCCAGGGGGGACACCGGAGACCAGTGCCTGAGCTCCGATTCGGATAGTTCTCAAGCCAGCTCTGCCCCCTCGTCCAAGCCTATGCTGTGGCCTGCTTGGGTGTATTGTACTCGGTACTCAGACCGGCCATCCTCAGGTTGGTGGCAGCCATTTCTTATTTTAACGGTTCCCATAGCCTATTTAACACTGAGGAAAAACATTCGTATTTTTTTGTTATTTATTTATTTATTTTCGAGCGAGAGCGTGAGAGTTCAAGGTTTTACTCCACCGCTATTAAACCTCAAACCACCTCTCATACGTCATCGCCGGTAATAAATGAAAGCATGCAATTTTCGTTTCGATATACGTTTCTAAGTTGTAGCCTATAGGCTACGCGTTCTGCCGTTAATATAACACGGTAAAACATTTCGAAATTTGACTAATATAAATGTTTTGTCCAGAGAGTTTTTGATTGGTCATATTATAGCAACCCCAATTCATTTAACAGAGGTATTATCAGGAGTGGCAATTGGCAAACCAATCCATTTGACCAGTATATCTTACAATTAGGCTATACGTTAAATGTCTTTCTTACTTTTAACACTTGAACATTAATGTTTTTATATGTATTATTATTTTTTATATTTCAAACTACTGGAAAACCAATAACAAAGCAAATGTTATGTGTCGATCTTAATTTTCCCAAAAAAAGTAGCCTAAATTAACTTAGGCCATTACGATATTGTCCGCGCTGGTAACGTTGAAAGGTAATATGAACGAATAATAATAATATATTAACGTTTTCGACCCTAAAGCCTAACTAAAACCAAGTTTAACGCCATTGTTCCTCTCTCCTCTTTGTTAATATTCAATTAGCATATTTTTTGACAATGGGAGTGAGTGGAAAAAGTGAAGGCTATCCATCCCAAAGAGAGATGGGATTAGCACTCAAATGTATCATGACTAAAAAGATTCTCCAAAATAACTTTATAACGATCAAATTTCAAATAGTAGGCCTATAGGTCATTTTGTTGATACATTTATGAATAGTAGCATTTATTCCATGCCCAAAACGATGCCATATTAAATGTGTTTATCACCAATTTATTCTAGAAATATTTGTATTTATTTATGTTATCAAAATACATTTACGAACACTCTGTTTTATAAATACATTAGAAACGTGTAATATTTCCCCTTCAAGACTCGGGACACGTTCAGGGTTGGGCTATTCTTTTGTGGCTATTAAATTGATAAGGCATTGGGACTGTTTTTAGATAAAGAACATTGTCTTGTTTCCAAAGATACATTCGTTATCGAACGAGCGCTTTGACATGACACAGGCAACTTGAGTGTTGTCCACAGGAAAGTTTTTATTGTTGTGTTTGAGGGGGAAAAGTTTCCATCTTGGTCCAGGCCCAAGTTTGTCGAAATGACCAAACGAGTCTGGAGAGAGAGAGGCCTGCATTCAAAAACGTAGGCTATAGCCTGATCACAACACAATGATGGCACAATATCGAAATTATTTGAGTAAATAAAGGCTGTAGCGAGCGGAGCATTAAATACAGGCCTGTATTACTGCGGGTGATGACTATGGTTTGATAACAGCTCTACGTTTGCACTTTGAGACGCGTTTAGCCGAACGACTCCACCACTCTTGTCTATGGTCAATTTTTCTATTTTCCCTCATTATCAAAAGGTAGGTTGGCTTGAAATGGCTTTCACGCGAAGGGCTAACTTTAAAAATGTAGTTCCTATGGTAACGGTGGAAGAAAGAGGCGCCTACCCCCCCCCCCCCTCTCCTGCCACCATAACCCCACCCCCATCTGTTCCCAGCCTCCTCCCGCATATACACACAAAACGCCGTCTCTCTTTTTGACTTCTCCAAAGTCTAAAGCGCTTCTATGGCTGCGATGGAGCTTATATATGGAGCCAATCCTATAGGCTTATACTCAACCATACCCCCCCCCCCCCCCCCCCACCGCGCACACTGAACTCATCACGTGCTGTGTTGTCGTATAAGCGAAACGCACCACTGCGCACGCTCATTCTCCACTATTATGCCGAACGAACACCAAATTAGGTCCCCCAATCTAAAATAGGGAACGCGTTTCAATGTTCTTCGACGACTGAACGCGACTGTGCGTCTGTAACATGGACGCGCTATTCACCGGCGCGCGTGTGTGTAGGCTATTCCAAATAGGCTACACTGGGACGCGTGCGTCCAATGCCCACACCCACCCACCCCACCCCATATCTAAACACGTATCGTGAGGGTTTAATGACCCAAATCGCAGAATCGCCTTGTCACTGATCATTGCGGGGTATATTCCGCCCCCCCCCCTCTCTCTTGTGCACCCGCAGGGCCCAGATCTCGCAAACCAAAGAAGACTGCGTCGGCTACGGCGGCGGCGACGGCGGCGGCGACGGCTGCCGCGACGGCTGCCGCGACGCCCATCAAGGAGGACAAGCGACCCAGGACGGCGTTCACCGCGGACCAGCTCCAGAGACTAAAGACCGAGTTCCAGACGAACCGGTACCTCACCGAGCAGAGGCGACAGGGTCTGGCGCAGGAACTCGGGCTAAACGAGTCGCAGATCAAGATCTGGTTTCAGAACAAGCGGGCCAAAATAAAGAAGGCGTCCGGAAACAAGAATTCTCTGGCGCTGCACCTGATGGCCCAAGGACTGTACAATCACTCCACGACGTCCAAGGATGACGACAAGTCGGACAGCGAGTGAGAGAGAGAAAAAAATTCGGGCGCGAAAAACTTCGCGTGAACGATGCAATAAATAATTTTTCCAAGGGCCATTGTCGACAGAATACCAGCATTGATATTTAAAACAAAAAACAATGTACCTACTGCGTTTTTTTCTTATAGTAAAGCGAAGAGTTTGGTTTGTCTCTATACGTGTGTCTTTTTCTGTCCTATGTACGTTATTGGTCTTATGATGAACACTATGCTGAAATCCAAAGATTTTTTTTTCTGCTGCATTCTGGGAACTGTGAATTTAATATAGCCTAATTTGTGTTCGATGTGGTTTTTTTTCTTCCTCTTTCTGTTGTTAGGCTGTTCTCACCTTGATCTCCTGTTATCTTGACGTACTTGTAGAGAATGTTTACCAAGGTCAAATGGTTTTGTGTGGAAAAATAGCCTTTTTATGATATATGAGCGCAAATATGCGCACTGGAATTTCGGAATGTAACGGTGCATTTTATAACTGTATTAAAGTTCTGCGTTATAAGCTAAATATGTGAATATGTGTAATAATACATTCGGTTGATTGGCTAAACATTAGGGGACACAATAGCCTATGTTGGCCCTCATTTCTCGATAGACTCTATAAGCTGTTGAAAACGAAAAGCTCGCCCCACAACGCCCAAAATATTAAATAGCCCAGCCTATGAAAGTTTTTAACATCATATTTTTCTATTCAGCTTGTTTTTCAGTGATTGAACATGTTGGGATCTCTCTCTTAGAAAGTTTTTCATATTTTATGACCAGCTTCCTAAAATTTGTGGGGAAATGAGAGAGATGGAGTTAGATGACTTCGGACCGATTTTATTTTATTTCTTTGTTGCCAGTGGGTTTAAATGTTGCTATAGTAAAAAAAAATAATAATAATTCCAAATTTCCGCTGCAAGTAAAAAACTTGAAATATCGTAGTTTAGCTAGATCTGCTGGATAGGTTACCATCACGGTCAGTTTTTATCAGTGTATCCGCAGTTTCGTGCAGACTTTGGTAGCCTATAGCCTAGACGACCTCAGTGGCACAGGCTTCGCCAAAACATGGACCTACATAGCCTAGTCACGTCAACGAATGTTCAGCAAAATACAATTTATTTGTTAGTTGCAAGGACAAATATATTCATATTTATGATGCAATATACATCTATAGCTACGCGTTAAAATGAGACTCTGGAATGTTTACATAACCTATTTATCCTGTTTGTTTTTGTTGTTTTTTTTTCAATCGAAATTTGAAAGGTCTTGCATGGGTTAGATGCACAAGGCTGTATAGTCTTTGTGTAGCCAACCAAATCGTCGTCTTACGAAACTGAATGATGTTTGTTTTTTTCTTTTTAAGTCAGTTTCTATTGAAATCCAATCGTGGATATTTGCCTTAAAATTCTGTGGATATACTGTAAGGTTCTGTATACAGTGTACAAAAAAAGAATAACCATGTTTTCAATATTGCAAATGGACTCCGGCCATCAGAGGATTTTGGCAACAGGAAATTTAAAGAAGTAACCTTTAAGTGCTACTGAAGTTTAAGCTGTTTTTTTCCATTCAGATACATTTCTTTGATATGAACGTCAATGTAAATAACATGTATCATAACAGTGTGGTCGTAAATAAATTAGCATTCAGTAATACAAACGTTATTTTAGGTTTCTTTAATTATCCAAAAAGAAAAAAAAGACTATTTAGGCCTACAGCATATAGTACACATTTATAGAATAAATGTAGAACTTACGGTGTTTTGCATATTGCAATGAAGTTCATGTAATTGGACCTAGGGCCTCTTTTATTCAAATAACTTGATAACAATTAGCATAACAATCAGACAAACTCCGGAAGGCAGACAAAACATGGACGGCATTTCTGTCGCCACTGTGACACCAGCAGACGTTTATTAAACTTTTAAACACATGATCAGTTTCATTTGTTATTTCTACACGGCTTATAGCCTATAAAGATTTTAAAACCAAAACTATTTCTTACAGGCTAAAATAAATAATACGCTACATAAAACCACCAAACTTCTCTTTATGTAGGCCATTTACTTTTTTGTGGAGTGTGGCCTAAAAACTAAAACGGCATTTTGTCCTCCTTAGTTTTTTAAAGTTAATAGTTTAGATATTAGATAGTTCCAAAAGTATTTTATAGGCATTATTCGTTTATGTCACATGTGAAATGTAATTAGCCTATTACCAACATACTTTTTGTACAACAAATGACAATATGTAGCTTATGGTCGTTTTGTAACACACGGATTGTTTTTTATTGTAACAGCATGGGGGAAATAAATGGAACGACATACAAGGCAAAGTCCAAACCTTTTATTTGCTTAATTAACAGAAGAAAAACACCATCTAATTGAACCATAATTTAAATAGTTATCTAAACTAAATGTATTGTTCAAAGGGGATTACATGCAACAACACAGGGCCCATAAAACAAGACGGTTTTTAACAGAAAAACAGCTATTAAAGTGAAATCGGGTCGAGCACAAATTCAGTTACATTTTCAGCACTACATTTTTATCTTTAAGAATCTGGCTCTGTAACAGTAATATGGAGATCACAAGGCTGAACGTGTACAGTGCTAATCTAGTATCGTTGGACCAAGTCACCTCCCTGTTGTGAGACAAATAACGCCCTTCCTCACCTTTACTCATGAGATGCAATTGAGCACGTAACAGGATATTTGTGGTATAGGGGCAGTAAAGTAGTATAAGCATATGAAAAAGAATATTAAAAGCAGGCCTACAGTGATTTCATTTGGAAGCCAAGAAAGGAAATGGCAATATAATGCCATATGACCCATAGTCACTACTGTGTTTCTGTGATGTACTTTGCAGTTTATGTTCATTTATTTATATATTTTCAACACAATTGGCATGTTTCTGATGGCAAGGCAACACAGACTGGACAGGCCTTTTTCAGTCCAGCACATGCAGGTGTCTGTGAATAAGCCCTGAATTATTAGGGGGAAATTTGGATATTAAATTCACAGTTAATCTCAAATTGTCCGGACTCCACTCCAAGAAAGGCACAGCATGTCTCCTTGGCTAAGACTCCTTAACGGTGAAACATCATAACAGAAGCAGAAGCACTAATGAAACAAAGCCATCTGTGTTAAGCTTAACAAATAATTGTTTTTGTACTTTATCTGTCCAATTTTAAAGATATTAGGACTCTCTGAAATGTAGTCTACACACTATACAAGACAGTGCACAGCAGATATTTTTTGTATTTAGGCAGTTAAAAAGAGTGTCTTATTATTATAATTATCTTATCTTATTGTCTTAACAACAGATATCCCAAATAGCTGTGGTTGTATGTAGCTGTACGTTTGGATGCTGTTGTCAGACATTTTATTAGTTATATAAGTAACTATAAACTTGTTGCTGTCTACATGAATCTGTATCTGCATGTGCTTAGCAGCTCGTGGTAGGAGTCATTTTAAAGTGATTCGCAAACCAAAATCAGTCTCTTCAGAGTTGTACACATTGTAAATATTCAGAAAGTGAATCCACGCATTATCCTTACGAAGCGATTGCACCTCAGACTCAGTGAAATCACGCAAATGACACACAGTTACACTTTGTCAATCACCACCACCGGTAGTCAAATTACATTCGCCAACAGCAGAACGTCAATCCGGCGTCAATATATCAGCGTCCACCATTTACCTGATCTCGCATGAAAAACCAAGACAGAGCGGGAAGAAGAAGAAGAAGAAGAAGAAGAAGAAAAAAAAAAGTGAGCGCTCCGGGGACAAAAGGGGCAGAGAGTTTGTGAACACCCTCATCTACATTTCCTTTCTGAGCTTAGCTTGTATAAGGAAGTGACGCCCAATGGCAACTGTCTTGATGAGCTGCTGGGCTTATAGCCTGGGCTGGGCAGCACAGGGCAAAGGGGTTGGGGGCTAAACTACTACAGTGCGATGGTTCTCAAACTTTTTGACCCGTGGCCCCCAATGATAAGAAGCAGATGGCTTGCGTCCCCCAAATGAAGCTATTCTTCTAACAGCATGCCAGCATATTTAAATAAATACAGTGTGAACCGCCATAAACAACACTGACGAATGGATGCACATTTGATTAAAGATAGTCAAACATGATTAGAAAAACAGACCCTAAAATGACCTTTGTACACCCCCTAAAGGGGGTCCTGACCCACAGTTTGATAACCATTGATCTGGCGTGGCTACTCTTGTTTTTTGTGTTTTTTTAATCTGCAGTAGTAGGCTATTGCTGGAGGGGCGGGGTCAACGGCGAGAAAACCTGGACAAAGGTCAAATGCTTTGGCTGCACAGGCCCACAGCAGCAGGTGACTGCTTGACAGCCAAAGCAGAGCGGCGGGAAATCCCCAAATGTTATTTTTCCGAAATTCGCTTCATGACCGCGGACTCGAAAAAGGAGATCTGGTCCATTATACTGTGGTTCATGTTCTTCTCGGAGAGGTTATGTTGTATTGGATGGCTGGAGGGCATACAGTAATCTCCCCCATGGTAGCGCAGCACAGATGTACTGTACAGCTGCAGAACCACGGCGTCTAATGTGTGCTTTTTTAAAATGCATTATGTTGTGCTGGACTGCAGCCATATGCCTCATTCAGATGCATCACATGACCACGGTTAAGGATAGCAGTATCAGAAAGCAAGACTTAAGTCTGGATCCTAATGAGTGACTTTTAAATATCTAATTATTATTTCTTTTTTCCACAAGCCCAGTAATCTAATTATTGGTCTCAAGATGATGAGACTCATTTGATTAAGCTGTTTCCATGAACGGTGAAAGGCTTTTGATGAAATTTCTCTTATCATACATCCCAGCAAATATAAGAACCAGTCAAACGGGGAAAGGGCTCCACTCAAGAATAGAGCCCGACGACTCCTCCAAATGTGAGAGTTATGCAAATGCGGGGTAATTAGGGAAAACTATTACTATCCTTACTTCTCATTTTCAATATCCGAGCACAGGTGTGCATGTGAGCGCCTTCACCGAAGCGCTGTGAGCAGCGAGAAAACATCCTGTCACGCCGTCGTGTTTGTCAACAAACAAACAAACAAAACACACAAACAAGTGCAGGAACGCATGGAAGCCTCTCGTTCAGCGTAGGTTCACACATCGCTCGGCCCCGACTCTAACCACTGCAACAGGCGGAGGCAAAGGCCCGACGAGCAGAGAAAAGAAAAGTACATAGCAGGGGTATGGATGTCCCCCGTGTCTCTTGCAAACAAAAGAGCCCCCCCACCCCCACCTACCCCCTTCCCCCCACTGCGTAATTTAGCCATAGCACTCCAAAACGCTTCCTAGTCAAACTTGGAATATGGAATGAAGGGGACGGGGGCTTTGTGTGCGGAAATATAATTACGGCTGCTGAAAGCTGGGGAAGGTGGAGAATGGGGGATGACATCAGACCAATTTCACACCCGGGCCTCGGAGGGCCGGGCCCAGGCCTGGGCCCGGCCGCGCTACGGTGATCAAAGCCCGCTGCAGCCGGCCCGAATGGCAAAAAGGGGGAGACTTAACTATGCTAATCTCCAGGACAAATATATTTTAATCTTGTTAGAATACAAGTTAATGCTACAGCTCAGTGACCAAACTTTACGGTGTAAGAGTATAAGAACCTAAGATACAACACACACAAAAATTACTTTTTTTTTTTTTTTAAATATATCACTTTCCCTATTCACCATCATCGAGTGTCGAGTGTGAGCAACAAAAAGAAGCAAAGAAAATTGCTTAAAAGCTGCCTACCCCTTATCATGAGCTTCCTAACCCAGAGGAATAAAACGGCAAGCAGAGCAGAACTTCTAGAAACGGGTACCAAAGTAGCTCACCCAAACTAGACAACGAACACACTCGGTTTCATAGGACGGTGGGTTAAGATTGCGATCGATTTACAAATTCACACTGCAGACTTTACTCAACGCGTCGCACAGGAAATGAGTACTTAGCAGGGGTGACCGGTGTCTGTCACGCAGCAGTCAGCCAGCACCTTGGTAACCCTTGATCTGTCAGGGGCATAAGCTCAGCTGCCTGACACGTAGAGGCAGCCAGCTGCACAATAGGCCCACTGCAGACCCCAGCACGGCCACATTCTTCCCTGGTCGGAGGAAGCTCAACAATCACACCAGAGAGAGAGAGAGAGAGAGAGAGAGAGAGAGAGAGACCAAGCGAAGAGAGTGAGAGAGAGAGACCAAGCGAAGAGAGAGAGACCAAGCGAAGAGAGAGAGACCAAGCGAAGAGAGTGAGAGAGAGACCAAGCGAAGAGAGAGAGAGAGAGACCAAGCGAAGAGAGTGAGAGAGAGACCAAGCGAAGAGAGTGAGAGAGAGAGACCAAGCGAAGAGAGAGAGAGAGAGAGAGACCAAGCGAAGAGAGAGAGAGAGAGAGAGACCAAGCGAAGAGAGAGAGACCAAGCGAAGAGAGAGAGACCAAGTGTATAGGGAGTGTTTCTACTCTGACTCAGCACCAGAGCTGCTATAGTCACTGCTAGAGGGATAGATATTAAAAACGCCCAACGCAGACCTGCATTACCCAGCTCGTCTGTTTCGGCGACAGTCCGGTCGATTTGAGACAAAAAGGGGATCAGAGAAAGTGAAGCCCGCTTCTCGAGCTATGCAATTCATGTCATGCCCGCCCACTTCTGCACAAGCAGATTATCTGAGTTTGCGCTTGTCTCCTTTAATGAAAACTGTTGCAGTCATGTCCCGGCTTAGGTTCTAGCAGAACAAAACTTCTCGAATCCTCACCATGTGGAAACACAGCCCTTTATCCAAAAAAAATTATCTCTGGAATTCACTGGCCAATCATGAAATAGTTACTATGGATTCTGGTCCAATGACACGCCAGCATCTTCAGGATTTCGTCCAATCGAAAATACTGTTCTAGGACCCTGTTTTTTTTCTTATTTTTTTGAAGAACAACCTTGTCTGGGTTTTAAAGTATTCACATACAGAAAATAAAAGTTACTCATCTTGCATAGACCTTTTGTCATCTCTGAAATATGTATGTACGTCCGTGACCATATCGGTATTCTTCAGTCGTTAAATAAATTTTCTCCAAATCAATTTCCCTTCTATGTATTTATTTACAAATCAACTGTCAAACATTGTCACATTAGGATGCTGAAGCCAAAGCATTTACATCTTAACTTAAGAAAAAATAAAAAATCTAGCATTTTCAAACTCCAAACATAGGAATTCTATAATTTTAGCATCTAAATGTTAAACTATAATCTAGCATGAATGATCATTTTAAAAGACAATGAATAATTATGTGTTCACAGATTTAAATTGAGGACTAGCTTTTGAAACAAAAAAGTGCTCTGGCTTATCACATCAAAAATAACCAAATAAATGTAGTGAAAACCAATAAATATTAACCAAAAGTTAGATTGAAAGGCAAAATGTGCCTCTTTTTTTATTATGATTTTATTTAAAAAGCATTAGTTATAAATCGTGAAAATATTATTTGCATAAGGCCTCTTCTGAGCAAAAATTGTGATCCTATCTTTTATACCGAGAATAAAAAATAATTCTATCATCAACTATAACTCTTCGTTTGGGTGTTTCCCATCTTTACAGTAGTCTGAAATGGAAAGAAGAAAGACAAAATAAATATTAGAAATTTAGATTAGGCTACTTATGTGCAAAATAAAATCTTTGCATACTGTACATATCACCTAGTAAACTCCATTTTGTTTAATAAATTACTAAATTGGACCGTATGAGTAAGAAATCGATTATTTGCCATGTTTACAAAAAAGCTACAGCACAATTTCATTTCTGCTAAATCAGAGCTAAAAATCGGATAGCTATAAATGTGGGAATGAAAACACAATTTAGGCAACGGTGGTTAATTGCCACTTTGATGTGTATTTTGATATCCATAAGCAGCGCTTAAGATTAGATATAGCTTACATAGGCCTAGTGTGCATATTGTTAAAGCCACATCCTAACCACAACTGATCTGTACGTTAATATAAATAATATACGTAATATAGTTAAATATCAGCTATAGCTGTGTGTACGTGCGTGCGTGCATGTAGGTGATACTAGCCATTCAATTGATTCAACAAAATGGCGGCCTACCTCCATAGTATTACAATACATGGGCGTGGAAGCCAAAATGCTACCATGTGAAAGGCTATTCTCTCAAATGATTACATTTACCACATCTTAGCCGGACAATCAAACTACATCAACAAAGGGATGTGTGGTAAATAAGATGAAAATATAATAAAATCAAATATTTGATTTATCCCACACTAGCTAACGCCTAGCAAATGTAGGGATATGTTTTAGCCATCAAGTAACGAGAATCAGACATCCCAAGAAATGATCATATTGTTGCATTTATGAATCTCCTCTGTAACAAACTACATGTGGTGAATTCTAGGGGGTTGTAATGACCGTCACTGATATCCCTGAATAAATAGCGGTTTTATAATTTCATTAGTGAATTAGCTGGTTGGTCAAAGGAGTTAGTGCTTCCGTTTTCTTCTGAAACGTAAAGCTAATTGATTCTACTTAAATCTGCGCGCTGAAGCGGGCAGCAATGCAGACACTGCATCTGGGGAGGGGCGGTGTTGGGCCTTATTGAGAAATGAGAAGAAACCCGCCGCATCACATGATCGTGTGGGGAGAACATGTATATAAATAATGAAAAAGCCAAGACGTGGCAGTACCTGAGACTCTGTTGCATAACTCCTCCGCCACATGCTCTGTGTGCTGGCTGAAGAGAGAAAGGATGTCTTCCTCCAGGTCCTCCACAACGGATTCACACTGACATAAAAACAAGTAGACAGAATAGAACATTAAAATAGGTCTTGGGGGGGGGGGGGGAAGAAACAGAGAGATAGAGAGAGAGAGAGAGAGAAAGAGAGAGCGAGAGAGAGAGAGAAAGAGAGAGACAGAGATAGA
>JAOEHI010053400.1:0-15259 GCA_025447815.1 Percopsis transmontana | reverse complement strand
ATATCAGTCTGTGTGGAATGAATGTATACATTATACAAGTTTCACTTTTTGAATGGAATTACTGAAATAACTCAACTCTTTGATGATATTCTAATTATATGACCAACACCTATATGTAAACTTTTGTCCACACCTGGACATCATGCCAAATAAGTGATGATGACCATTATTTACAAAATATAATATCTATTGGTCTCTCTCTCTCAGGTTTTATCCCAGTGTGCAGCCTGGGTGTGTGTCAGGTGGGCAGGATGAACTTCGGGAAGGACGTGAGCACGCTTAAATACTTTACGATTTGTGGCCTGCAGGAGGGCTACGAGCCCTTTTCCGTCAACATGAACAGAGACATTACTATGTGGCTCAGCAAGAGGCTGCCCCAGTTCATCCCTGTTCCTCACAACCACCAGCACATGGAGGTCAGTGGAGGTGATGCCTCTCCAGCCAGGAGTCCACACAGCAAGGAGGATCATCATATGAATAAATGTCTACTTCATTGCCAAGAACTTCAGATGAATACCTTTTCATAATACCCACAATAGCATACATTTCAGCCTGCCTTTTTTTAACTGTCTCTAATTTGATTACCCATCAACAATGACCAGTGCTTAGTTCTGAAGTGACTCTTGTATGTAACTACCTGTGATTACTTTGAAGTTACCTTTTTCTAATCACTAACTGTGATTACTTTGAATTTACCTTTTTTTTTTTTTTACCATTGAAGTATACCGCCTTATACAGTATTTATTTCCTTCACACAGGTTACAAGGATAGATGGAACGGTGGAATCGTGTCCGTGCCTGAAGGTCACACAGAGGTCTTTCGGCTCTCAGAACAGCAACACCGACATTGCCTTCTACCGACTCGGCATGCCTATCGAGTGTGCCGAGTCTTTCTCCAAGACTCTCAACACGAACAATGAAAATTTGTTTTCACCCAAGAAGGTAACGAGCGTGAGACGATTTTACTCACTTCCTCCAGGTTTCCATAACCAAACCCTTTACTCTCATATCAATACTTGTGAGGTTAGGTTGAGGGTTAGGTAACCTAACCCTAGGTTTTTGACAAAATCTGAAACTGAGCAGGGCCGTAGGAGTTGTTTTGAATCTGTGGGGGACACTGAAATGCTAGGGGGGTTCGGGATCATTTTCTTTTTTAAATAAAGCACTTAAATGCTCATTTCTGGTGAATTTTGAGAAAAGAATGTAATGAGTGTGGTTGTAAGAGGGTCTGTCTGTGCAGTGACAGAAGCTGGAGGATACTCAGACTGGGGAGGGGAGATTATAAAGAGGGGTGCTGGGGGCACAGACAGAGAGACGTGCTATAATATAAATAAATCTGCCATTAAATGGACGCGAAGCAATGGCTCATAAACACAATTTTGGCTGATCATCAGCTATGATAGCATATATTTACAGTAGCTAGCTTGTTTTACACAGATTTTGTTGCAAGCAAACTAATGCATAGTTGATAGTTTCATAGGCTAAACAATTATTTCTGCAACCAAATGAAACCAGCAAACTTATTTACTATATCCTACCTAAAACATAAAGTGCTAAAAAAAATCTACATTGTGAGAAGTCTGTCCATAAACATCCTAGGTGGATTAGTCATACGTGTATGTTTCTGCAGGAGCTAGAGGACTTTGAGACGGTGTCGGACTTTGAGGTTCTGATGAAGTCATCTCATGGTCACATGGGCTCCAACGGGCCAGAGAAAGATGAATTCAACAACCACAAAGATTATAACCAGGAGAAGCCCTCAAAGCTCAAACAAAGGTAGCACCCCTTCACTTTATCTCCCCCCCAGCTCACTACCTGTCAACGTTGTGTCATTCAGTACATTCCACTTACATTTAATGCTTCAAGATTTTTAATTATTTATAACAAAATATTGTTTTTATAAGTTCCAGTAGTGTCTGAATTGGTTGTACCCAAGCCCCACTGGCACTGCCTATCCTAGCTATTACAAAATAAGACGTAGGCTATGATAATACATTTAGATTTATTTATAAATCAACCGTGTATTAATCCTGTCTTCAATCACATTTTGCCATTCGGCTGTTCATGCGTTCGTACACACAGAAAGCAGTGCTGGCACCTGCTTTTTCTCCCAAACTAAGACATAGGCCTACTGAGAATGTTAAAAGCTTAGAATAGTAGATAAGGGGAGATCTACAGTACACAGAATTTAAATTACCAGAGCAAAGTGCAAAAGATTATGAGGATATTTCAGATCAGTTGGTATTCAAGGAAGGATTGGTTATGTGGCTGCTCTGAAAGCAGCAGGCTGTTCTGTTTTCCCTGTAGCCCATGCTCTTTGCACCGAACCAGAGCGGGTGACGGAGTGCACAGGTCCTGTTTTGTTCAGTATTTACTTACGCAGTTACAGCAGCACTAGTATAATATAGTGTTGCTCGTGAACTTTTCGTTAGTTCATTTTACTGACCGAGATTCGAAGATCTGAGTCAGTAAAAAGATTCACTAAATATTTACTGTAGGTATAGCCTAAATGAACCACTATGAGCTGCAATGACAATATAAAAGCATTAGGCAATAGCTTGTCTTGGTTCCTTGTAGAGGAAAGACCCCTGTATTCGGATATGAGGGCACCACTGTAACTTTACGGACCTTAATTATGGCTTAAACTCAACATTAGTTGATCATAACTGTAATATAATCATGCTAGATTTGATAGCATATAATTTTATACGTTTAATTTAATCAATCCAAGAAATCTGTCCCAGACAATGTCTGGGCATGCTCCTGATGAGACGGCGGATGTTTTCCTGGGGGATCTCCTCCCAGACGTGGATCAGTGAGCTCCTGGACAGCCTGTGGTGCTACTTGGTGGCGTCGGATGCACCGATACATACCCAGAGATTCTCAATTGGATTCAGGTCTGAGGAACATAAGGGCCAGTCAGCGGCATCGATGCCTTCGTCATCCAGGAACTGCCTACACACTCTGGCCACATGAGGCCGGGCATTGTCCTGCACCAGGAAGAACCCAGGGTCCACTGCACCAGCGTAAAGTCTCACGATGGGTCTGAGGATTTCATCCCGGTACCTAACAGCAGTCAGGGTACCGTTGGCTAGCATGTGGAGGTCTGTGTGACCCTCCAAAGATATGCCTCCCCAGACCATCACTGACCCACTGCCAAACCAGTCATGCTGGATGATGTTGCAGGCAGCATAATGTTCACCACGACATTTCACGTGTCACATGTGCTCACTGTGAACCTGCTCTCATTTGTGAAGAGAATGAGGCTTCAATGGCTGACCTGCCAATTCTGGTATTCTCTGGCGAATGGCAATTGAGCTCCACAGTGCTGGGCTGTAGGCATAGGTCCCACTAGAGGACTTCGGGCCCTCATGCTACCCTCATGGAGTCTGTTTCTGACAGTTTGGTCAGAAACATGCGCACCAGTACCCTGCTGGAGGTCATTGTGTAGGGCTCTGGCAGCACTCATTTACCCCTCGCACAAAGGACCAGATACTGGTGCTTCTGCTGGATTGATGCCCTTCTACGTCCCTGTCCAGCTCTCCTTGTGTAAAGGCCCGTCTCCTGGTATCTCCTTCATGCTCTTGAGACTGTACTGGAAGACACAGCAAATTTTATTGCGATAAAACGTATGGATGTGCCATCCTGGAGGAGCTGGACTGCCTGTGTAACCTGAAGTGGCTGCAGGTACCGCCTCATGTTACTAGTTGTGACAAAGACACTAGCAAAATGCAAAACTAGAGACGAATCCGTAAGGATGTATAAGGATAGACTGTCTGTGGCCACCACCTGCAAAACTATTCCCTTTTTGGGTGTTGTCTTGCTGTTTGCCTGTCCAGTGCACCTGTTGTCACTTTCATTTGCACCAAAACAGGTGACATTCGCAGTTTAATTACAGTGGAGATGCCTCCACTAAAGCCCCGGGTCAAACCAAGCTCTGATATATCATAGACTGCATGCAGCCCGTATCCGGCAGGTGTTTCCCCCCTTGGATCCTTACCGGAACTCTGTACGCACCTTCTGATCCGTGAGAAGCGGTTGGAGCCACGGTCAACCAAACCACCTGCCCAACCTCCATCTACGGACATTCTCTGCGAAAGTCGGGCCGGCCGCACCGCCAACATACCTGTTGAGCGACTATCCCCCCTCCCTCGGATCCCCGTGTTCCCCACTGTGCTGCAGCATCGAGCTGTGGCTGCTTCCCCGGTCTTCCTCGTTCGGCCCGCCACTGTTGGCCGGGCACCCCAGCCTGGTGGTTTTCCTGCTGCTGATGGCCACGTGTCCCTGCCAGACCCTCACGGTGCGTCCCCATCTGACGCCGGTTGGCTGCCTCGGCCTCCTGCCGCTGACAGCCACACATCCCCGTCTGGCCATCTGCGGTGCCCACTGCATTGGCCTGGTTCTCGGTTGGGTGGCAGCTTCTTCCATGGTGCGTCCCCACTGTCGCCTTGAGGCACAGCTTCTCCACCTGGGCAGCGAGCTGAAGAAGAACCTGCAGGATAGTCTAGTGGTCTAGTTGTCGGACTCCCAGCCAGAAGGTCGTAGGTTAGAGCCCCAGAGTTGGCCTACCTGTAAACATCCTAGAGCAAGATGCCTAACCCCCATCTGCTTCATGTAATAGCACAATGTAGTTGTAAGTCGTTTTGGATAAAAGCGTCTGATAAATGACCTAACTGTAATCTGTGCAACGGGCTGCTGCTGGAGCGCCTCGATTCGCTGATACTGTAGGGCCGATTGCCGCTCCTGCATTTCCCCTACCCACCATATTGTCTTGACCAAAAGAGAGACTATTTTGTTTACCTCCGCCAGCGGAATTGTAGAGACTTGCGCCATGCTGTTTGCCATTTCCGTTTTAAAGGGTGTGAAGAAAAGTTCCCCAAATGATGAACCTGGAACTAGACACAGGGGAGGACAAGAGACAAGACAAAACCAGGGAAACAGGCGGGGTTGTGGCAGGTGCTTTATACTGTACGCAGCATTCAAAATCAAAACAGCTAAATGGGGAATTAATACACTGGGGCCTCAGTAATTGCGTTCAGTAAATGCTACTACATTGCTACTACAAGTGTCATTGAGCTCACACGCTGCAACTCAAGCGCCACAAATTCTCTGCCACGGAACTGCTAGCCTTCTAGGTTGCTGCATCTGTACCATGGTAACACACCCTGCTCTCTGCCTCACCCCCATTGAAACAGTTTTCTGCAATTATAATGAAAACTGCAAACATGAAGAATAAATAAATAAATAAATATTGTCTGCTGAATGTAACTAAGTAAATAAAAAACAGAGTGCAGTTGCATTTCATGTTCATGTTCATTTCATGTGGTTGCTAAATAATCCCATGCATTTTTAATCTAAGCAGACTTTCATTTGTGTGTTCTACCTTGTAAATGAACCACAATAGGTTCATGTTGAAAAGAAGCAAGCCAGACAACAGTAGCACGTTCTCCACCCGGCTGTCAGAGGAGGTGCTGCCTGAAGACAGAGACGAGTTCCTCATGCAAACCTCCACGGTGAGACCTAATCACACACAATCAACTACACGTGGATAACTGCTGCTCCAATGTAGTTATACACTGTATAACATAACACGTGCATGAACAACAATACACACCATTTGTAAAGCCATTCAAAATGTAAAGCCATTCTAATTTTCTCTCTCTCTCGCGCTCTCTCCCTCTAGTACTACTACTCAGTGCGGATCTTTCCGGGCCAGGAGCCCAGCAGCGTGTGGGTGGGCTGGGTCACCTCAGACTTCCACCAGTATGACCCGGCCTTTGACCTGCACAAGGTCCGCACAGTCACCGTCACCCTGGGAGACGAGAAGGGCAAAGTTCATGAGAGGTCAATTTGCAAGTTGTGCATCACAAAGCCACCACAGTCACACACCAGACCTCCTGAACATCTGAACAGAAGTGTGGGCCTTGGTAGGGGGAGGGGTAGAGAATGGTGTGAGTTAATGAGAGCTGCCGGGGGGGTTGGGAGAAGAGAGGAGTGAATGCCACTCAGCACTTACGTGTGGGAGGGGCATGTACTCTTTGACCATAACAACAATGGTTTTGTAATGCAGGTTTCAATCACGGGGAATTTTAGACAAAAATCGAGGAGTGTACCTTTAAATCTCACGTTTTTCTGTTTTCTCATTGTTGCTCATAATAATTCCTATAATCTTTAAAGTTGAAAAGGATATTATTGTGGATCGGATCTTTTCTGTTTTATTGTTAATTGGGACCTATTGCAAAAAAAATTCTATTTTTTATATATGTATTTTGGGACGTTTTCTTCCAATTGAGGTGTAACGCCTGGGTCGAAGTGGCGAGAGCAAGCGCAAGCCAGAGGAAAACACACAATCCGAAAAGCCAGAGAAACGCGTAAAGCGTAGGTTTAATTAGGGAAAACAAAAATATACAAGGGCGTCTGCGCCGAAACACCAAACTAGGACTAACAACCCCTCCAGGGCGCGCCTCCCGGCGTCGCCGGCCATCCGACGAGGCGCCTCCGGCGGTCGGACCAGGGACGAGCGGCAGCAGCTGGGATCCTCCGGCGGCCTCACCAAGGCTGAGCAGCAGCGGCTGGGATCCTCCGGCAGCCTCACCAAGGCTGAGCAGAAGCAGCTGGGATCCTCCGGTGGCTGGACCACGGATGTTGGTGGCCTCACCAAGGCTGAGCAGCAAAGGCTGGGATCCTCCGGTGGCGTTGACTCTCCAGCGGCTGGACCGTGCGTTGGTCCTGGCGGCGAGAGCAAGCTGGTAACAGCTCCGGGACCGGACTGCGGCAACGTGGGCTTCTCAGCGGCTGGACCTGTCATCGGCTCCAGCGGCGTGAATGAGCTGGCGGCAGCTCCGGGGCTGGACTGTGGCAGCAGCCCTCTAGCGGCTAGACCACACATTGGTCCTAGCGGCGAGCGCAGACTGGCAGCAGCTCCAGGGCCGGGCTGCGGCGGAGGGGGCTCCTCGGCGACTGGACCAGGTTTCGGCTCCAGCGGCCCGAGAGAGCTGGCAGCAGTTCCAAGGCCGGAGTGCGGCGGCAGCTCTCCAGCTGCGAGGCCTTGCGTTGACCCTCGCGGCGAGAGCAGGCTGGCAGCAGCTCCTGGACAGAACTGCGGCGGGATGAGCTCCTCGGCGACTGGGCCTGGCTTCGGCTCCAACGGCTCGAGCGAGCTAGCGGCAGCTCCTGGGCAGGACTGCGGCGGGATGAGCTCCTCGGCGGCTGGACCTGGCTTCGGCTCCGGGACCGGACTGCGGCAACGTGGGCTTCTCAGCGGATGGACCTGGCATCGGCTCCAGCGGCGTGAATGAGCTGGCGGCAGCTCCGGGGCTGGACTGTGGCAGCAGCCCTCTAGCGGCTAGACCACACGTTGGTCCTAGCGGCGAGCGCAGACTCCAGTGGCGTGAGGGAGCAGACAGCAGCTCCGGATACTAGCGACGGTGATGACAGCTCCACAGCGGCTGGACCAGATGACAGCTCCAGCGGCGTGGACGAGCCGGCCGCAGCTCCGGATAGTGGCGACGGTGGTGAGAGCTCCACAGCGGCACGCCAGCGACGAGCGACCACGCTGCCCAGTCCTCGCCATCCGAGAGGGAGGGCTCCTGCAGGTGGAAATGCCGAGCCCTCACCCCATCGCTGTGATAATCGCCGGCGGCCGCCTCCCGTGCGCTGAGCTCCGTTGAGAGCCAGCGCATTTTCTCCGCCGACCCATTTACCTCCTCGGGGAAAAACGAGGAGACGGTAAGCGGTGTGGTGGAGCGGTGTGCCGCTCTGGCTGCTGCTCTCCTTTTGCGGTTGGTCATTCTGTAACGCCTGGGTCGAAGTGGCGAGAGCAAGCGCGAGCCAGAGGAAAACACACAATCCAAAAAGCCAGAGAAACACAACACAAATATACAGGTCGTCTGCGCCGAAACACCAAACAATGACCAACAACCCCTGGGGTTCTTGGGGATACTAAAAAGACACTCATTACTAATGTCCTGCACCTGTGGGGCTAATCCTCCACAGGTGCGCTGCGGGGGAAGGAGGCACGAAGCGTGCATGGACGCGAGCGCGCCGATCGGGACATGAGGGGAGAAGCTTTTGTTTATTTACCCTGTGAAAAGCGAGCTTGTGGAGTCCTGTAATAACTACTATGTATTTACATGCAAAAATAAATGTGACTAGCCCATGAAATCCAATAAAGACATCTACCTTTCCACCCAGCATAAAGCGCAGTAACTGCTACATGGTGTGGGCTGGGGAGAGCAGCAGTCCCGGCCAGGGCCGCAACAACAACGGCTTGGAGATCGGCTGTCTGGTGGACACTTCTAACGGGCTGCTAACGTTCACCGCCAATGGGAAGGAGCTTAGCACGTACTACCAGGTACTGACGCCATCGTTCCTCCAGCCCCTCTCCCTGCCGTTAGTGCCGCTATAGTAGAGCAATGACTAAGTGAAACCGGTGATGATGTTATGTCACTCTTTCTCTATGTGTCCAGGTTGAACCCAGCACCAAGCTGTTTCCAGCGGTTTTTGCTCGGGCAACAAGCCCTAATGTCTTCCAGTTTGAACTGGGTCGTATTAGGGTAAGAAAGACAGAAACACAAAGACAGAATTGTGCATTGTATTTCTAATCTCTTAGTACGTTTGTGTTTAAGTAAAGCTTACAGGGACACTTACACTACAGATATAAAGTTAGGTTATTCATAGGTAGGAATACAAGATAAAAAGGCACTTTAACACTTGTTAGATAAATTACAATTCAAAAGACACATCCAAGATCGTGGATCAGCAGTTTCCTAATCAAAATGCATTTTGGGTTCAACACAGCAATAAACAGCAATAAACAAGAACAATGACCCTTCCTTCATACATTGGTGTGTGTGTGTGTGTGTGAAAATGTGTGCATACAGCAGTGCTCTGCCTAGACTTCAAAGTCCAGCTCCCTTCACAATGTACGCGAGATAAGACTGTAGGAGATATCTCATGCTGCGCCCCCCTCCTAGCTCCGAGAACACATAATTAAAACTGCACACTATATCAAGCTTCTCACAAAACAAGTGTCAGTTCTGACTGAAATACAAGTAACTCTCTCAACCTTGAAAAGATATTAACTGAAAGTTATATAACACATTTCAGAGTAGGATAACACACTCACGTGTCACCTCACCAAGTAAAACAGCAAAATAGCTTTGTCTCCTCCATTCTTTTTCACGTTTGTGTCCCGATATTATTACTCCTGCATTATTCAGCTTGATCATATTGTTGCATTAGTTTGACTCAATACAGGGCAGGTAGAATGATATAGAATATACGTATATAGTTTTATTAGTGGTCACACAACACCTAGTGGGTGCATGGGTCTTCCTTGGCTGGTTGTAGCACTCCTGGCTAGCTCCTAATCCCCATATCACCCATCAGAACTTGATGCCTCTGTCAGCTGGTCTGTTCAAGCGTGAGAGGAAGAACCCCGTCCCTCAGTGTCCTCCACGGCTACACGTCCAGTTCCTCACCCCGGTCCTGTGGAGTCGTGTGCCCAACCACTTCCTCAAGGTAACAAAAACCAAGCCTACACCAGGCCTAGGGGGTCGGAAATTTACCATGAGATTTCAGGCTGCACTGCATTGGTATATTTAAGTTATTATATATAAAAATATGGTTTTATATTTAATTCATTTTCAAGAAAAATGTCCAGCCTCATTCTTGTTCCTCTATTATTTACCCATAGCTTGTTTGATTTTTTTGTGTGTGACTACTTAGAGTTTTGTATTTAGCGTGTTTTATGTTCCTATGTTCAGGTGTCAGTATGTAGAGTCAATGACAGACATGGCTGGCTGGTTCAGTGTGACGAAACTCTGCAGTTTATGGCCTTGCATATACCTGAGGAGAACAGGTGTATACACACACACGCACACACGCTAGCAAACACACATTAGCAAAACAATACACAATTCACACACATGATAGCAAAGACACAATTTATTCTCTTTCTCCACCTCTCTTTGCTTATCTCTCTCCCTCTCTTTCTCTCTGTCTGTCTTTGTCTCAGGTCAGTAGATATCCTGGAGTTGTCAGAACAGCGTGATCTGCTGAAGTTCCACTACCACACCTTGAGGCTGTACTCTGCATTATGTGCTTTGGGGAACAACCGCGTGGCTCATGCTCTCTGCTCCCACGTGGATGAAGCCCAGCTGCTGCAGGCAATAGAGAACAAATACATGCCAGGTACAGGGGCACACACTTCTCAGGTTAAAGAACCTGCAATTACATTAAAGGATAGGTTCAACTCTTTTTAACCCTTACGTGCCTGACCGTTCTAATTTTGTGTTTTTTTTTTTTTAACAATGACCAAATGCCCTATATTTTAGCTGTCCAATGACTGATTTTATTTCTGAAACCTGCCTTGTTAGTGCTGACAACATAAGCTACAATTTGATTTGATTTGATTAAGAGGTTATTGGCGTGAATATTTCGGAAAATTCAAGATGGATGTCGTAGAAAAAGAAAAGTAATTCGAGTAATTGCGCCTAACGTGGATGAACGGGACCAGTCTGCACTTCTTGGAATTTACATCGACAGGAAACCCCACAGCTGGATAAACTGAGGTAAAATGTTTTTTAAAACGATAAATCATTATCTATCGTAATAGTCATGAAATGAAGGTTATATGAAATTAGGTTATATGACAGTAATATGCTTTCTCATCAGAGCCAACATTATGGCATAGCTGAGGCTACAGTAGACTACCATTAGCTAGCATTACGCTGCACTTTTTGTAATTTTCTCATCTGCTTGACAGTTAATTCCAATTACATAAAAAAACGGAGTGTATTTTGTATGAAGTTTGTTGTCTAGAATTAGTTTGCATGTTTATGTATGTTCTAGCTGTACAAATTAGATAGTTATCTTTTATTTTGCTGGTCAGGTGACGGACTAGTTACAAGTGACGGACGAGTTCGCTGTACCTATCATTTCTGAATCGCTAAAACACCGGTTAATTGACGAAGGTAAGAAGACGTTGAGTTTGTTATGAATATAGTTTATCACTGAAATAACATCTAACATTAACAAGTTACTGAAACCCTCAGTTTGTTTTCTGAGAGAGTATGTATTTGTGAGAGACAGATATAGTGCTAACTTAGAAGACACGGACGGATGCGCTTCCTGTCAGATGTCCGATATCAAATTGATTAATGATGGAAACATAATGTTAGACGTAACCTAGATTACATTAGTGAATTGTCAAAATATGTCAAATGTCAAAATACGTAGTTATGGAAACATGTGAAATCACAGGTTCTGTCAAAAATGTCATTATTACCTTTCGTCAGCTATTTACTTCGCTAGTTAGTACTACGAAACATTTTAGTGATCTGGTTTTCTACATCTCTGCAAACACAACCAACCTCAGATTAACTTGATGTAAAGTTTTACGGTGGTATGTTGTATCTGTTATTGTATCTGTAATGTATGCTCATCGCAGCTCATGTTGCCGAAGACCACGAGGGGATGGATGCAGAGGAGGAAGACCTCATTGACTAGGAGCTGCTGAGTGACTGGGGGAAGGAGGAGGAGGATGAAGAAGAGGAGAAGGCGTGTGACCTGCCATCATCCTCAGTTTGGTAAGTAACGTGTTTGATCACATCTGTTTTGTAATACTTCATATGTAAAACTTACATTTCTATTAATTATTAATTTTATTTGGTTGTTAGGTGTTGGTTAGTCATTCTTCCAAAAGGTCCTGTGTCAAGGAGGAAGCGCAGATGCTTCTCTGACCCCATGTCTTTTCCTTCCTATGCTGATAGGGACACAGAAGCACCAGTTCCAATACAGTTTACACCGTGTCGTCCCTTAAGCGTAGATTTAGGTGGTGTGCGTAGGGCAGTGCAGACTGCCCCCAAAATACTGCGTGAAATAGACTTTTTTATGTTGTTTTTTGCTCATGCCATTGCCTCAGATATCTGTTGATTTACTAACCGTAAGGGGTGGGAGCTTGTACTTAGTAGTATGTCGTATGCAAACAGTGCAGGGGCATGGGATGAAGTGACCACAGAGGAGTTTTACCAGTTTCTGGGGCTGATCATTTACATGGGGTTCCCTCCCTAATATTCATCGATACTAGGGAACCAAGTCTCTGCAGGGATCGTGGGCCAAACTCTTTATTTCGCATAATCGTTTTAAGGCACTGTTGACTGCTCTGCATGTAGTAGATCCAGTCACAGAAAACAATCAAGATCGTCTTAGGAAGCTTCGCTATTTGATGGACCACCTCATAAATAAATTTTTAGATTTATTCCAGCCAAGTCAGCACCTTAGCATAGATGAACGTATGGTGAAATCTAAACGTCGATCAGGATTTAAGCAGTATGAGTATATAGTAGTAGCAGTATATTGTATTTTTATACTATGTAATATGTACTAAATGTACAAAAAATGCATAAGTTATGTAACCTTATGACACAATGCTGTCCTTATTCTAGGAGAATGTTATTTGCTTGCAAAAATTGGTAACCAGTTCAACTGTTGACAAATGTCGCTTTGGATAAAAGCGATCTGCTAAATGCTGTAAATGTAAATGTAATCTACTTTTATAAATTGGTTGCATTCTTATATTTTATATGTACATAGTATTCATATTATACTGATTATTTATATTAAACATCCTTTCTTCATAATAATAAGTCAGTAGTAATTTGTAGTTGTTGAATAAAGTGCATTTTATGTCTAGTCTGAAATGGTCTTAAATAAATATATATTTACTTCATGTTCACTACTATTAATTAATGTTTTGTTTAAATCTGTAATTCTTATTGACTGCATCATTTTCTTATATATAAATAAATAGACTAAATAAATGTAAACCATTGTGTCTGTCTTTATTATCAGTTTTCATGTGTGCATTTATGTTTTGGTGAGAAAGAGACTGTTTTGAGAGGAATTCAAACAACATTCTAAATCACTGTTTCTGTATTTTTTTACGCTGATCACTAATTTTATCATAACTTTTGAATAGTTAAAGATATTCCCATTCAGTTTTTTTTTGTACTTCATACACAAATTTTTTCTTTATCTTGTAGAGAAATATGCAATCAATCCATTAGTTTGTGAATGAAATTAAATGAAATGTTGACGATTTTTTTGGCTATACATCTGGAGACGATTTAAAAATATTTCATAACTGAATCAAGATTAACATGTATTTTACATAATTTTATAGAACTGGTCATTCTTATTAAAATGGTATGTATATCCCATTGATTGTATGTAATATACCTGTATATATATATCTTGAGTACATATATGTATGTACTCAAGATATAGGGTTTTGTGTGTGAGACGGTCATCCAGCACCAGAAAATGGAATGTTCCACACGGGCATGAAAGGGTTTTAACCCAGGCATTATTTAAATCCCATCATTTACAATGGTGTGTAGCACAACCTCACTAATGGCTTTAGTATTGAGTAACTTACCGCTCTACTGATGCTTCTCACTGGGCTTATTGTCACGCCCTCGTATAGTGAAAGTAGTAAGTAAAATATATTTTGTTTGTCTTGAAGTCTCTTTGTGTACTGTATATATTGTTTACAAATTTGTTTACTTTGATTAACTCTTTTAAGTCGCCGATCACGCCGGCGTGATAAAATCACGTCTGGTTCAAGATGTCACAACATAAAAACAAAGTCACGTTAAGCACTACCGTAGAAAGTGCTTGAAACACTGCTAGTTTTTCTTTGACGTTAATAGACCAAGAAAAACAGAGATAGGATCATATAGATTAGATATAAAATCATATTTACGTGTGCGTAAATGGGGCTGAGGCAGATTTACGGATCCTCAGTTTGTCGGAATCGGAGAGTGATGGCGGCGATGAGGAAATTGACGATCCGTCTTTTGTTATTGACGACGAGAGGTGAGATAAACTTCTTTCTTTTGTTTTGCTTATTACTCCGTTTAAACTTTATTACATTTTTTATGTGTAAATATGTATGTCTAAACTCTCTTCATATGTGTATATATACAGTATATATACCTATACATATTTTATTGAATAATCTTGAATCTGAATCTTGAATGTGTTATTGTCATGTACATTTACAGAGATGATGATCAGCTAGTTATACATACAACCCCAACAACGAGCACAAGGAGGCCTACACAGAGGAAGCGTGGGAGGGGAGGGTAGGGGACGGTACGGGGATAAAGCAGGTAAAAATCTCCACAAGCCCAGTCAGCACTGCCACACAACAGCTCTGAGCCCTGGAAAAAAGAAAATGATGATGATCCTGATTACTGCCCCACAAACCAGTAGGTTCATGCTCCACAGAACACCAGGAGCCCAAGTGAACACACATTCCACACATTCATCTGTGGACCTGTTTTTCTGCACTGATACAATGAGGACAATCTGCAAAAACATCAATAAGCATGCAGCAAAAAACATTGAAATGGGCAAGAAGTACAAATGGGCTGATGTTAAAGTTGAGGATATCTACAAAAATATCTCCAAAAGCTCCTCATTTATACAGCGTTGTGATCACTGTCTCCAAGACTACTGGAGACACAACCACATCTTGCCTGTGCCGTTTCCAGCCACTGTCATGACAAGAGACAGATTCAGGGTGTTATTATGGAACATCCACCTCAGTGATCCAGAGGAGGATGTCAAAAATGACAAGAAGAAGGGAACACCACAATAAGATGTTCAGAATCAAGCCTCTAATTGATGACATTCGCAATGTCTGCCAGGCTCATTACCACCCAAGGAAGGAATTGGCAGCAATGAGAGAATGGTGGCAACTAAGGCAAAAACTGGCAAGGACAATGATCAATCTTTTCGTTTTTTCTGAGTCAAGCAATGGCTACACCATCAATTTCAACTTTTTTCAGCCTGCGGTACCTACAGGGACAACAGGAAAGGGTGTCCCAGTGGGAGAGCAAATGCCCTCACCAAAAAAGCAAAAAGAGGCACCATGAGATGGATCAGAGAGGACGCCCTGGCCTTTGTGAAGTGGATGGACATGCGGTCAGTGTGCTCCACAATCCGCGCACATCACATGCACGCAATTGGAAACCAGTAGGGACATAACCGACATTTTATTAGTAACTGCTTTACAGCAAAAAGGAATACATTACTGTAATTGCGTGACTTTCTAGCATTGTCCACATGGGCATAAAACCTGCTAGGCTAGCGAGTGCTACCATTTTACAAATGAAGACATTAAACCTGTATTTATAGCACTTCCTTGAGTTGACAATAGCGTTTTACTTACGGGTTGGGCACTGGTTGTA
>JAOEHI010053399.1:0-15262 GCA_025447815.1 Percopsis transmontana | reverse complement strand
CTAGCGTTTTCATCGGCAATTCCGCCTGTCTGTGTTCCTCGGGCTCGCGCTTACTCTCGCTCACTACGCACCGCTGTATTTTTCTAAATGCCATTTGTGATAAACATGGACTAACCGGAACCACATTGATCAGATAGTTTCATGTTATGTCACATCACATCCTGTGTTTGAACAGACTCAAACCAAACTTCGTGTAATTATAAATTGCTTAGGATAAAATTACCTAATTGTAATTGTAAATAAACTTGAGATAATGAAGCTATAGAGTTAAGGGTTCTGTTTCAACCATCAGCCCCCGCTGAGCTGCTAATGGCCCTGCTCCCTCCACCGCTCCCTTATTGGTGCACCGACCCCGATCTATTCTCTGTAAGTGAATAATAAATAACCGCTGGGCAGTGGAGAAGCAGCCCAGCCCAGCCAAGTGCCTATGAGTCACACGGACTGACTTCATGCATGTGCTAGGAAACACGTCTGATACCACTCACGTCACTTTGGTGGGACAAATACTTAGGAGTGTTAACAAGTGACACACACTTTTTTCTCGAGTTTTTCCTAAAATGGTAGTTGTAACTTCATACATTTTGCAAGGACACATACATTTTGCAAGGACAAAAAACAGTGTTTGAAGGCTTTGTTTAAATAAATATGTTTCCTTTTTAAATTGTCAGTACTTGGTTAAAGGGTTAAAGGAAAGCCAATGGTATAGCCAATGTCACATCACATCCTGTGTTTGAACACAGTCAAACTAACAACCTGGTAGTTAAAAGTCACTGTCTCTACCTGACCGACAAACTGTTATCAATTGAGAGACTGACACAAATTGTAGAGGTTACCATCCTGATATTTTAAGGACATTGCAACATCAGGATCATGTAGTTTTAACCAAGCTAGTCAGTATCAGCATATCATATATTATACTGTATAATAAGGGCATGCTAATTCTTTAAATAGCTGTTTCAGTTACAAAAAATTAAAACAAAAATACTATTGAGATAACTGTGTGGTAACTGATAACTAATGTGGGTCAGGCCAACCTTGAGCTGTAATAACATTTAGCAAAAACATTGTTACTGGGCCTCCCTTGTATGAATTATAAGCTAGACGATATTACATTGATAATGCAAATGATGGTCACTAGGCACTAGCAAAGCCGTCTCTCAACTCTTCAACAGTGCCTGCGAGACGTAGCAACATGCTTAAAGCAGAGACATTATAGAAGAGACAGACCACCTAAAGAATCCTTACTAAAACCCTATAGGAGAAGTCTATAACGTCAAAGATGGCGGTTGGATGCACCTATCACGCCCCTCCCCCCAAAGATGATGATAATAATATTATTGACACCTATTTGCATTGCCTGGCTGACAAACAGTTTTCAGTTGAGAGTTCCCAGACTGATATGTAAAGCTGAGCAAATCATAGAGTCTGAACTTGCAATATCACAAGGGTTTTAACCAGGCTACTCCTGATGGTTACATTTGGACATGGTACTGGTTAAATCTTGGTTGTGAAAACTTTTGTTAAACCCTCGAATCTGTATCTTAAGTAAATTCCTCACGCTGATGTTTATGGAACACTTTTAGCGTGTCTACAAAGCTCAAAAGCTACACTGCACCTAAACTACTTATTTAAGCATAAAATTTTAATGTAACTGCAGTGTTGGTGATTACTCGGAATGGGTATATTTCCCCTTGGATTCTTCTCTGATCAGACAGATGATGCAGTGTATGATCTAGTTTCAGGTCACTGAAAGGACAGCCAATGAAGGGACACAATAGCGAGGTTATCAGCCTCCAGATGAAAGATGAAGAGTGAACTAGTGTATAAAAATAAAAAACGTCTGTACAATAATCAAGCCTCCAGGTTCGGTTATATGTTACCTGTATGTAGGCTACTAAGTCAGAACGTTAGGGGCAGGTCTCGTCACTGTCATGACTGCTATGTTGCTCGGAACTGCACACAAGAATTTCACCTACTGTTGCACTTGTGTATATGGTAGTGTGACAATAAAGTGATTTGATTTGATTTGATTTGAGGTCATATATACAGTAGAAGGAACATAGTGACAAAGACATTGGCTAGGAATGGTGTCTTTAATGAATCATCATGGATTCATTCTGTAAAAAATCTCCCTTGCTGTTGCATGTTCAATGACAGCAAAAATATTTTAATTAATTTTACCAGTGCATGCGTAAAGCCAGAAATATGCTGATGTGTTGCCATGGCAAAGTTATAATTTAAAAAAAGTAAGTCCTTATCCTTTCTTGTCCTTTTTACATTAGGTTCCATACTAGCAATAGACTCATAATGTGTGGTTATTAATATTTTGTGTTTGCGCTTGTAGGCACATTAGGGTAGAGAGGTGAGGGGCAGGTTGTCTATGAATTTGATGGCATTGCTACCTGCTAATAACATGATGATCCATTATTTTGCAGGGCAAATCATGTACCCACACACTCACACACAAACACGCACACGCATGCACACACACGCACAGACATGCACACACATGCAAACACACGCACAGCTTTATGTGTTCCACTCCAGTGCTTTTGTAGAACAGGTTTGGGTACGAGGATTGATTGAACAGCCTTGTGTATTTACTGAATTATTTACCTGACAAATACAGAATGCTAATCGGGGCCTGCCAGTCATGGTGGAACTGAGGCAGGGGGCAGAAGGCCCTATCTCTGGTCCCCACACACTGATGCACTGGCACACACACGGGTCTTGTAACATGTGCACACACACTCAAACACTAGTCATCTGGAAAATTGTTTGAGTTGTTTGGAGTTTATTTAGCGTGTGTGTGTGCGTGTGTGTCTGCGTCTGTTCGTGCAGGGGGTCAAGTAATTGACCGAGAAATAGGTTTGTTAAGTGTGTGTTGCTATTGTAAAAAGAAGAAAGTGTGTTGTCCTTGTTAGTCTGTCAGTCTGTTAATGAATTATCAATGTGATTACGACACATTGAGTAAGGTATCAATGTTTTATTCCTACTTGGGTCATAAATATTGACATACTTTCTGAATGTAAATATCATGCCCAGGACAGGCCAGAGACCTGGTGGAATATATAATCATTCTTTGTTTTATTTTTGTTAAAGGCAGGGTGCCAGATTTATTTCAGGATCATCATCTCTTGACAATTGTTTTACATCCCGATAGCAGTGAATAAATTAAATGGTCTGACAGTGATATGAAAAAAATCTGTCTTCTGTGGCAGTGGCAGGGCCGTAAAAAGCACATCCAATCATATAATTCGCAGACCACCAGAGTGCTGTCCTGCAGAGAATGTTGTTTGCCATATGATGCCACATGCACAGTCTGACCGACCAAGCTCCAAGCTATCTTAGGACAGGATAGTCTAGTGCTCTGGGTGTTGTTGTGGGTTCGAGCCCCAGAGTTGGCCTGTAAACATCATCCCTGAGCAAGATGCCTAACCCCCATCTGTTCCATGTAATAGCAGCATTTAATTTTAAGTCGCTTTGGATAAAAGCGTCAGTTCATGTGTTTTGGAGACGGGGGTCTGAAGGAAGAGGCTGGTATTTCTTTGCTTGTATACTTTCAAAAATTGGCTTATCAACCTGGTTTCTCCAAGATCGGGCACCCTGTCTTTAATGATTTTTAATGATTAATTACTTTGTTAGAATATTAATAAATAGGCCTATTATTAATTTCATTGCTATGCACCATATATAAACATAGTGTTGCTAAGTATCATAAATATGCTAAGCAACATTAAATAGAACTGACAGATAAGATGAAAACTGAAGAAAAAACCACAGTGTCTGAGCAAGTGAGATTGTTGAAGGTTAGCTCTAAAAATGGTTTAAAATATAAATAGTACTAACAAAGTGCTTTCACAGTCAAATAAAATGTGTTTTTAGTGGATGTTCTCAGTGATGTATTGATTAAGAGGACTGAAGAAATGACTATCCAGGTGATTGCTCTCCATTCACTTTGTATTGTGTGAAGCTTCCACCTTGTCATATCTGACTTATAACAAAAGCCAACAAAAAAATGTAAACATGCCTAAAAGCTGCTGTGTGACGGGATGCACTACCAACAAGGTAAATACACAGGATTAAGTTTTATTTTAGCTGCCGAACCAAAAAACTGAGCCTTTAAGGAGACAAAAGTGGATGCAAGCAATAAGACGTGAGGCAACAGCAGGAAGAATAGGGAAACTGTGGGATCCTGACACTCAGTATGCCTACCTCTTCTTCTCTGGTTGACATAGGGTGCTAAAATAATCCTTTGACACGTTGAAATATCAAATGTTTTCTGCTCTGTCTCTATTGCATGTATCCAATTTTGTCTCCACTTTTGTTTGACAGCTTATAAAAACTTAGTTCTGGGTTCTTTACCTTGTTGGTAGTGCATCCCGTCCCACGGAAGCTTTTAGGCATATTTCAGCTTTTTTTTAGCAGATGAAAGTGACAAGGAGGAACCTTCACACAATACAAAGTCAATAGAGAGCATTGAAATGTTTTCCCCCCCAGCGGGCGTGATTTTCAGAGTAAGCCTATGACGCGTTGCGCTCTGTCTCTTTAGTCAGTCCACATACAGTACAGAAACATGGAGACACTACTTAGCTATGACAGACAGGGCAATACGTTTCACACACTGTAGAATAGCTCTAACACTGCACACCAGGCTGAACATACCAGGACTCTAAAACAAATGGGCAAACAAGATGCAAGCGGAGGCACACTGCGCAAGTTCACAGTGCAAGCCGATCTAAGGTGTGGCCAATACTATTCTGCTCATTTTGGAACGGTGGCGGTGATCGGGCGCAATGGCGGTGCTGTTGTAGAAGAGTTGGATTTGAATGAATAAATTATCAGTAGGAGTGGTGGGGGCTTCTTCAACTACGGCCAATCAAATCAGCTCCTCTCATTCCCTTCAAAATCAGCGTGCTCACTGATAGCTTTCAACCCTAACTGAGTTATATCCTGATCTTATCAGACCAATGTACAATTGTTTGATGTCATAAAAATGGTTTATTTAAGAATTGTCATGGATTTGGTACACAGCAGAAATACTAGTTTATCATACAAAAAAGAGACTTACCTATTATACCTGTATTAATCAGAAACAAAGGTATAATTTTGTTCAAACAACAAATGAATAATTGACTTAACTGACAAATCAGAAAGTCTAGGGCAGAGCACATGCAGTAGGCTATTATCATCAGTTTTGTAAGTCCCCATATGAACACAATGTAAACAAAATCACCACATTTGTACCAAATCATTTAACACACAGCACCAAAACAAATCCTTTTCAGATTACTTTTTTTCTATGAGCGAGGTTAGATTCTGAAGGTATGAAACACTGTGGTAATTTTGTGATTTTTAATTGAGGCCGTTGGTTATATCTTCAGCACATCTATTCACACCGGAAGAAACGGATCTTTTCTCCCCACATCGCTTCTCATTAGAGACACTCCGAGGGCTGCATCAAAGGCCTTTCTCTCTTTCTCTCATATTCCTTTCTCCACTTCCCTCTCTCGCTTCTTCCATCACACACTGTTTTCCCAGTGCACCACTCCCTATAGCTCCAGGACATGCTTAAAAAACACAGCAAAACACGTCCTTCTGGTAAGAACTGTTTGCCGTTTTGGCCTGCCGCAGGAAATGTGTTTCCCCTCCTTTTCCACTTGACAAATGAATTTGTTTTTTGTCCGTATGACATCAAGAGATCGAGAGGTCTACGTATTGTATGTTCTTTTATTACTCAGTTAAAATGGCTTAGTGGGAGATTAACTGCCATCCCAGGCATGCCACTTCTCCTAGGTTAAGAATGCCTTTTGCAAGTAGATTGTGTGCACTTTGTAAACCATCCACGGTGTCAATGTATAACCACCGTTTGTTGGGTTTGGAATTGATCATTGAGGCATCCAGTCAAAGCTGATATTTTTTTCCAGGGTTGTGTGTCACAGGCGTGTCAATGATTCTGATCAATCATTGACACAACAACAAAAAAATGCCCAATTACAGGTGCAGTCCATAATCTGTGATTATTTTGTTAAAAATCGTTATTTCATTTGTGGCATTAGACAACGCAGACACTTTTACCGGAGGCGTTGTCTACAGACCAGAATCAGAATCAGAAAAAGCTTTATTTCCAAGTACGTTTTTTACACATACAAGGCATTTGTTTTAGTGTTGTTGGTGAATTTCAAACATTCTCTAAATATATGAAAGATAAGAAAGTCAAGAAATATAAATAAAAACAACAAAATAAAAACAATATAAATATATATGCACAGTATGTTTTAAAAGTAAAAATAAGAAGAGCCAGGGGGGTTGTCAATCTTAAAACCAGGTATCAAATGGGATTAGAAATATGTACAATTAAAATGATTATTCAAGCCTAAGAATAGAGTTATGGTTTTAGCAGTCATTTTATTTGCTATGATTATAAAGCTACGAAGTTTGACCATGATCACCTTACATATTACTCGAAAAATGCATGTGGGTGCACAATGATCACTGCTTTAGACCAACATATTTATTTAATTTGTATTTGAAGAGGAGAGAAATATAGAAAATTAATCAACTACCACTTTAGACTTCAACAGAGGCAAGAAGGAACATTTCACTCTACGCCATCTAGTAGACTAATTATCACAGCTAAAGACTGCCAGACAGTAACAACTTACTAAGATGGCAACTGGCCAGCCCAAAGTGTAGGCATACATGTATTTCTAGCTCTAAGTGTATTGTGTATACAAAGCCAAGCTCAAATAAAACTGTGTATGGCCCACTGCTGTATGTTTAATTCTGCCTATCTTTATGTTTCTGGTAATAATACACCGATACAATACAGTTAATAGCAGAACTAAAAATGGCTGAATCATTAGTGATAAATAACAGCTAATTTCCATAAAAAATTTGTTAATAATTGACTTGATATTTTAATTCACATTTGAATTCTTCAATGGCATTTAACACTGTCTTCTGGGCTGTTAAACTTCTTATATGTCGCTTGGCAATTGAAGTTGTTTAATTTTCACCATTCACTTACTCCTTTGCCAGCTAATAGATTACCCCTTGCTATGCTGGAAATAAATGGACTTGGAAAGGATACTTCAAAGCAGGATGAGTTTGAATGTCACTTGGATGGAAGCTTTGCCAAACTGAACTTGGCACAAAATATAATATTTACTGTAGTGTATACAGTTCACGGCACAATTTTCTAGCAAATAAGACTAATCTTTGGATTGTGTTGTCGACTGGCAATCTGAATCAAGAGCGTAGGTTTGGTTTTAAAATAGGCAAGGACCACCAATGTTGTAGCTCATTTGTTGTCCTACCACAATTAAAGTTGAGTTTGTCTTTATAGTCCCCGAAGGGAAATTTACTCTCCAGTGGCCAGCCACAGTGCGGAGCTCGGGACCAACTCCAGTCGTAATGCCAGAGCCTTGGGAAAAGGCAGCCGTATTTACCACACATGCATGTGTTTTGGTGTGGGGGAAACCAGAGCAAACTCACATGAACATGTAAACTCTACACAGGATGGCCCCAGTCAGGTTTGAACCCCCTTGGTAACTATGTGTACACATACAAATGGCTCTTTAGGTAAATCATCTATCGTGTTTTTCTCTTCTATGTGCAGTATGAACCAGGTACTTCCTCTCTACTCTGTCTCTCCCTGTCTCAGTTCTGTCTCTCTATCTGCTGGTTGCAGTGTTTCCTGCACCTAATTAAATGTCACATTATTGGATGATGGATAAAGGAGCTACACGCGTCTAACAAATCGAGGCATCTCAAAACCATGTTATGGAGTCCACTGGTTAAATTAGAACACAGCCCTACTTATAACCGCTAAGACACTGCAATCGCCGCATTATGGAAACAATGAGCTATTAGCCGCCATTCTCCGGAAAGAAGAAGGCAATGTTTTTACAACCCAAGTAGCCTAGTCTGGGTGGTGTTAATGTTCATTTGTTTGTTAGACATTTTGTCATTTTGTTGCATTCAACAAACCAGCTAACGCTATAGCATGCTATCTGTGAGTTACGTAAAAGCGGTGAAGTGAAACTTGAAGGAAGATGGATGATATACAACGATACCTGTGTAAAAACTATTCAGCGATGCGTGCAGTCACTATGATGAAGAAAGCAGTTGTTGCCACTGCTGAGATGAGGAAAAACAACCCGACACTCAACCAGTGGCAGTCTCTGTGATGTGAAGCCTTGGCAATCTAGGTATGCGATGTGGAGGTGAACCCTTTGTGTACTGCTTTAAGATCGCTAAAATATTGGTAGTGACAATCGAGTACTTCCTCGTTATTGGGACATCCTCCATCTGTCCCTGTGCAGATCTACATCCAGTGTGCCTCCCAAAAGATTTCTACACAGCATGCATTTCTATTGAAACACGGCTCACGCACAAGCCAAGGGAGTGAACACAAGGTGCCTAAGCTTAAAAACTGATGCTTCATTCTTCATCCTGCAGGATATATATTGCCTTTTCTGACTTTACCTTCTGAAAAATGGAGAAGGAGGAAAGTACCTACCAGGAAAATAAAAAGTGTATTTATTTATTTATTTTATTTATTTCTATATTTATTTTATTTATTGTATTCCTCACTTTTGGTTGCCCCCGACACAGAATATAGTTTTACACGAGCCACTCCTCGTCAGGGACAAGCCCTTGGACAAACACATTTCTATTTTATGTTGAATAGCATGCTGTCAGCCACACATCACATTTGATGAACAATTTAGTACATACGGTTAATAAATCCTGACAGCCCGACCCTGCCACAGAGAGAGAGAGAGAGGGAGAGAGAGAGAGAAAAAGAGGAAAGGATTCTGAGACAGGACAGTGTTTGTAGAGCATTGTTTCTGGGGGGATTGTGTGTCTCTCTCAGAGTGGCCTAATTATCTTCCACACACTAGTTTTCCTACCGGGGGAGAGAGAGAGAGGAAGAGAGACAAAAAAAGAGGAGCAGAGAGAAGAATAAAGGAAATATGAACTGGAATGGGATAGAGGCTAGCTAATAGATGTCAGGAAAGATTGTAAGCCATCCTTTATCCAACACCCCCCCCCACACACACACAAACACACACACCCCACACACACACACACACACACACACACACACGTCTTTCTCTATTCAGAGCAAATTGCTTTGAGACTTCTAAAGCTTCTCGAGTCTAGCTGGCACCTGGGACCCGGCACCTGGGACCTGGCCCCGGACTGCGATCTATGCCTCGTGCACTTCTAACTTTCTGTGCGTCGCCATGAGCTCGGCCAATTAAGACTCCCCTCCGGTCCTGCCTCGCTCCTCTAACAGTAGTTATTGGAAATAAAAATAAGGTAGAGGCTTTTTCCCTGAGGACTGAGGTTGAAGGGTCTCGTCAAACCTGCCTGTGGTGTTGAAACCATCGTGTTGCGGACATCTGCCTAATCGCTTGGCAAAAGAGTTTAACTAATGCACCCCCATAAATAATTAATATAAACAAATAAAGTAAGAAAGAATAAGTTATATAGTCAGGTTTTGAATGAAGGGCCCTGTCTGCTATTCATTCCATATAGTGTCTAAGACTATCACTATAGCCTCATTATGTACAGCTCGGGGCCGTGTGTGTGTGTGTGTGTGTAGCTGAAAATATAACAGAAAGTAGGATTAACCCCATGAATGCTAAAACCTTCACATGTAAATTGCAGTCAAGTGGCAAGGGGAAGATAAGAGGCTGTGCGCCTATTAGGCACAGGCTCTTTAATAGTCCCCTCAGAGACTAGATTGAACTTCGATTCCTGCTGCTTTGGTTGAAATGGAGCCACAGTCATACATATAGCTGTAGTTTGTGTATTAAAACAAAAATATGGGCATATATTTATGTTATATGCATAAACATAATTTATATGTATCTGCTGTTCTCCCTTGCCTCCAAGACACATTTGACTCAGCTGAAAATGGCAAAATATGAGTAGTGAAGAGAGGCCTCCATGGAGGGTTAGAGAGTTCTCTTTCTCACCAACGGTTTACTGTCACACGCCGGTTTACTGTCAGTGCTATCCTGCTAGCATTGAGCTTTACCATTACATGTCCCCCTCTTATATATAAAGGTATATATATACGTACTGTAACTAATGGTCAATACCCATGGTTCATTAGTTGCAAAGAGATGAGTATTGTGAGTATGATGCTTTAGAGCCATTATATATTGTGAAAATGTATTATTATATCCTTCCTTACATTTACATTTACGCATTTAGCAGACGCTTTTATCCAGACTTACAATTAGTAGCCTACATTTGTTAACAGCATTATGTAACAAGGTTACTTCATCTATGAATTTGCACAACAGTATCATTCGCTCCTCAAAACAGTTAATATTTACAATAATCTAAAGTTATCACTCTTCAAACAGTCAATAATTGCTAACTACAAAGTGCTTAACATTCTTAGTGCTTATCTAGCAGAGTAGAAAGAAGGATTTTTTATTTTTTTTTAAAGGGAGGATAGAATAAGATTGAATAAGGATTGTTAGTGGTATTAGTGCTATGAAGTAAAAAGATCGGTGGCCGAGGTACCGAGATGAATTCCTTCTCACACATACAGCAGATGCTGGCCTACATTCAATATTATTTTGCTAATATATAAAAGTTGGTTAACTATGTATATTTCAGTGTTCTGACATGAAATGTACAGAATGCATTTGTAGAGTTTGTTGACATATTTACTATGTCTTCAACGCCAGTGTTCCATATGCCTGAGCCAAAGGGGAAAACAATTTTCCTATACTGTTTCTTTACGCTAGCTGTTTACGCTAGCTGTTTCTTTACGCTAGGTGTCGTTGCAGACACTTCCATTCCTCTCTCTACCTCTGCCACATTCGGCAGTGAGCTATGCTAACTTGATGTGATGTGGTGGCTGGGTTGAGTGCAGGCGCGGACCGAGCGAGACACAGATGCACCGGCACAGAGACACGATGTCTGAACATGCTCGAGACAGTGTTCGGCGTTTAATTAGAAACTTGGGGAACACAGGCAACACTGGATTTCAGCCATTCGGACATCCCCTGGACATCCCCAAACCCCCTCACATATCCCCTCCCCATAGGTGCACCAGATGAGCAATCAGGACCCGATTGCGTCCCGGTGACCAGCAGGGGTGCATGTGAGGCTTGGTGAACCGCACGGCAGCGAGACCCAACGGGAGGGGCAAGGCACCGTTCCTGACGGCACCCCCGGATGCTGCAGTTCAGTAGAGCAACACACTAACAGTTAGCAGTGATTAGCATAAAATAATGTCCATCATAATGTAAGTAAATAATGTAGCAATCTATCCTAGACGCTGTAGGGCGTGATTTGTTATATGTTTTAAAATTTCATAGCTTTTCACCCCACAAACGCAATTTTATACTGTGGGCCTTTAAACATTTTGTCAATTATATATTCAGGGTTGAGCATTACATTTGGAAAAACAACACAGTTTTTTAAACAAACATACAGAGTATATATGGAAAGCATTTTCTTTCTTCCTAGGCCTACTGTTGATTGCTGCAGCTCTGCCTTTCCACACAAGCCTTATCACGCCGGGCCACGCGTTCACAGTCACCTGATTTGCAACAACAGGAATATAGGCCAATTTCCAGGAGATCACACCAACTATGATGCCAAGTCACCTTATTAATTTAAGGTACAAATGACTGTTACAACAACACTTTGTACACTGGCTGCAGGCTGTATACTGTACCTAGCCTAAAGTTATTAAAACACTAGTCTTTGTTCACAGATTTTTACTAGGAATGTCTAGTATATCTTTTGGGTTGAATAAAAAAATAGGGTGAGCAATAAAACAAACAATGAAAAAGACACACACACACACTCAGAACAAAAAATCAAATGACTTAAAACCAGTTCATGTGTTTGTTATTTTCTATAGATGTATGTGTTTTGCACACGGTATATATTTTCTCTGGCAGAACATATGCAAGTATGGAAACATCATTATCCGCTCCGTGACAGTTGTGATTCATAACGTCTCCACTCAGCTGTGTGACCTCTGCCAGCAGGCAGGACCATAACGAGGCCTGCATGAACAAACTGCCACAGCATAAACACCTGTCACTCAATCACACCCTTCCAATTTGTCATCCAGCCCCACTATCCTTCTTTGTCACGCCCGGCGCTGCGTTTAGCTCTATCTTGTTAGACGCGTGCATCGCTCCGTCTCTCAGGCAATTAGTTTGATGAATGTGATCTGAGTCCTTTCACACACATTTATTAAGCTAGCGATCACAACATGCTACATTTTCTGTTACATTAAGATGTAATAGGTGGCACCTGCAATAGCATTTATCACATTTAAAAGTGACGTGTCACCGATTGTATATACTAAACAATAAAGTGATACTAAATTTGTGTTAAATGCTTAACTCTGTAGCTTCCTTCCTTAACATTAGGTGCTCCCATTAATGGTTGCCATGAATTAAAATCCTCGTTAAGGGTAGGTGCTCGACTGGTAAAAGTTGCCTTCATTCCATTGTATTCATTCATTTCCATTGTTCCTCGTTAACATACTTTTAATGTTTTAAAAAAGCTGAGCTAAGGTGGTATACAGAATATTCTCAAATTACTCCAGTTTTAATCCAAAATGTAAATACTGTATACTATATCTTAAATTAGGAAGAACACACAGTAAAAATAAATGACAGCATAATTTCAGCCACAGTCTGTTTCTATACAGTCATTAATGTATTTTATCTCAGGGCATATTGTTCCCAGGTTTAATCAACAGTGGTGATATAATATCAGTATATACAGTTATACAGTTCCTGAATACTGAGTTCAGTCTCTTTTCAAATAATTACTATATATTCTACAAGTTCAAATTGTTTTAGTGATCGATTTGAGCATTTAAGCAGTCAATCAAAAGTGGGCAATTGTTCTGTAGTTCTTAGTTTATCTTAACTCATCGGATCTGCTTTAAAAGATAATAGATTAAATCAATTGTCAAATAATCAAATTTAACTCAATTTTATAGGGTGGCTAAATATCTTCACTTTGTCATGATTTCATCACCTGGTGATAATACAGCCTGGAATGTTTAGCAATGTATATATCCATAAACACACACAAACCATACGAATGTGAACCCGTTCACATGTGCACTCATAAATGCTCCTGGTACGTAACCGTCACAGAGCATGTTTGAGGTGTAAGGGTCTTGTTAAGTGATTCTCATCTGTAATGGCACTCCCACACAGTACATTTGATTTGTTATGCTTCTCATGCATGACACCTCCATGCACGCATGCGCACGCATGCACACACACACACACACATAACTGAACATTGCTCCATTAACCCTCCTACTCACCTACCAAGCATTGTGGAAGAGCTAATTTATAATCACGAGTGTCTGAATGATTTAAACCTGCTTCTTTTGTTCTCACACACTAAGAACCTGCCAGTCCAAAGGCATAAGGTTTTTGGTCTGCTTCATTGATAGTCTCTTATCATACAAAAACCACAGACTGTAGAAAAAATGTTTGTGTAGTGTCTGTATCACTGTGGTTTCTTAAGGGACTTTATAAAGCCAGGAGATTGGATTTACGGGCACTGCCATTTAGCCAGTATTAGATCAAATTCAGGCAAAGCAATACAGCACGGGTCTTCAAATTCAATGAATGAATGAATTTATTATTATTATTATTTTTTACAATATATGGGATGCTGTCATACAAACTGAGAAAAGAGTGTTGAATTTGAATTACAGATTTAGAGTTTCTTTTCTTTTTTTTTTACAAAAGAATAGTGTATTAATGATTGGTTGCAGTTTTAAGAAATAATTAAACTGATAATTTGATTTTGCATATTAAATTAGTTGGTTAGTGGTTAGTTCACGCCAAAGGAACTTTTACACCAAACGCAATGCAAATAAATGACACAAAAAAGCGAGGGGAAATTCTTTTAAATGCATTATATTAAATTAGCATATAGACACACTGTGGAATTTTGCAACGCGAAAATTTGGCATTTATTTAATTCGCTCCAAGGTCGATTTTTCATACTTTTTCCGGCGATGAAATTGGTTTAACCAATCACAACAAAACACAGACATCACATGACAATAGCATAACAACCCATTGTTTACATTCTTCTGCAGCCGGTAAAAGTTTTGATGAATGCCAAAAAGTATACAGGATTAAGAAAACACATAGGAAAGTATCGCTGCAAATCTTATCTGACAATTTTCTTGTCAGATATAAATAGTTTGATCCTACGGTTTCACCTCCGATTTTTTCCTATTTTTCGCGTTGTTAATTCTGCGTTCAGAATCTCTCCATTCTAACCCCCCCTGCCCACCCAATTACCTTTTCTCAGAGTTGTGACGTTTTCCCATGCCCTGTAATTAACTCAGCATATCTCTGTCATGATGTGGAAATAAACTGCAATTTAGCTGAGAAGGCAATTAAAGCAGGGGTAATGGTAAAACAAACGATAGCAAGAGGTTAATGGGAAGGGAATTAAAAGTGAGATTAGACAATGATTAGCTGGTGCATCAAGGCTGGAACCCGTTAGAGGGGAGGTGGGGGATAGAAGAAAAGACAATGAGAGGAAAGGAAGAGTCAGACCATGAAAAAAGGAAATGAAAAGAAAAATGGCAGAAAAAGCTGAAAACAAAACCTCTCTCACAATGTGAACAATGTAGACATGAAGAGTATTAGTGGTTGGTTTGCCAGTTCTGATGCAGCACACCTTGTTAGTCTCAACACGTGGGGCTTTTTGTAGGGGGTGTGCATTGATCTTACAGGGAGAAGTAGCGAACATGAACAATGTTTTCATGAATTAGTTATCTTCTAATTTCTAATTTTCCATGCTGTGGTAGAGACATTCTGTACCCGTTTATTATATGTAATAATTAATAGATTGAAAAACAAGAGGGATATGTCTTTAAGGGGAATAGAAAATACAGAAAAACATTACTATGCAATGACTTGACTGCAATGTCTCTCTCTCTCTCAATTACAATAAGGTCATTTAGCAGACGCTTTTATCCAAAGCGACTTACAATTACATGCTGCTTTTACATGGAGCAGATAGGGGTTAGGCATCTTGCTAGAATTCTTACAGGTAGGCCACCTCTGGGGCTTGAACCCACGACCTTCCGGCTGGGAGTCCTTCGCCTAGACCACTAGACCCTCCTGCTCTCTCTCTCTCTCACACACTCACACACACACACACACACACACACACACACACACACACACACACACACACACACACACACACACAC
>JAOEHI010053398.1:0-15264 GCA_025447815.1 Percopsis transmontana | reverse complement strand
CACACACACACACACACACACACACACACACACACACACACACACACACACACACACACACACACACACACAGTTGATGGAAGTTTCAGCCATGGGATCCCTGTTCGCTTGGAAACCAGCAAGCCAGTAAATAGGCCATTGGTGGTGGATTGGAATTGTGGGGGTGGGGGTCTGTGAACCAAGTATCTGGGTCTGTTTGATTCTGCATATTTTGTAATAGGGTCCCACTATGCATTATGGGAGAAAAGCACTGAGTGGTTATTCAGGCCATTCTATCCGCGGAATTCTACTGCACACACAATCCAAAACAAACTATGAAGCAGACATTTCACTTGGAAACAGATAACATTCCAATAACATTCCAATATAATTCCGGGGAACATGCCAGGCTGGGAATGGCCTATTTCACTTGGCTGGCAGGGCACAGGAAATATGGCCCTGTTCATGTGGTGAAGAATGTAACAAGTCCAGGTCAAATATTACTTGCAATTAATTATTTTAATTGTTTTCACCAGAGGTTTCAGCCGGGTGAGAGTTTGCTATGGTTTAAAATGAGTACCACAAGTAGTCTAGAACTTTTAAAGCAAAAATAAAAACACATTTCCAAGCCAGTTTAGGCCACATAATTTGTCAATCATGGAAAATCCCATCCGCCTTGTAGTCTAAGTGGTTTAAACAAATGCAAATTAATATCAAATACTACAAACATACTACTAACTGACCCAGGTTGTAACACTCTTGAACCTTTATACAGTTCAGTTGAGCATTCCCCCCCCCTTTGCCATTCTTAAGTAACTTCAGTCATGATTGGTTCTCTACTACTGTTTAGCATCTGTTAAGCTAGTAATTAGCGTAGGTCAAGCTTTTAGCAACTGTGAGACCCGTTAAAACATAATACCACTCTTCCCGTTACCCTGCCTCTTATTAGCATATTACAAGGAATAAATACTGGTGGGAAGCCATATCATTGGAACACAATAACAGCTTTGTTCCATTCAAGAGCGTAAACCTTTTCTCCAGAGGGGAAGCGTTGTGATTAGCTTAATAATCCTACCGATGAACAGAGGAAGCCGATAATGAGAATTAGCCTTGCGATAAGGACAAAGTCCATTTAACAAACCACCCAGATATTTTCTTAATTCACTCTGACTTCATAAAGGCCTTTCTGCCTTTCTCAAGAGCTAGTAGATCTATCTTGCATCTTAAAACACCTATGGATATTCACATATAAGCCTCATTTTAGTTCCAATGAGCCATTTAACGATTTTGTTCACTATTTGAAAGACAAAGAGTTGACAGTGGCAACTGGCAGTGGCTACTGAAATAAATATCAAACGGAATGGGTATGAGACTATTGTGTTCAATAATTACCTTTCTATCCAGATTAAGCCAAGTCAAAACATTTGCACAGTTTAACAGTGGCCATTTAATCTCTTAATCTATCAATAATGAAAAGAATATGCACTGTAAAAGCAATATTTAATTTTTAAACCCTCGACTCTATAGAATACTAAGATATAAATCCTGGATGTCCAGGATAAAGTAATTTTTTGGTTTTCCAAACCTCTAACACTGTACGAACTCCTGTGAAATTGTTGAAAAACTATTTCATTTCTAGCATAATTTGCCTACTGCTATCTTAAACATTTGTTTATAAAGAGCATTGAATTCCACAAGATAAGATGGCTGTCAATTCCTCCTATATGATTTATTCAATATTCCCTTTTATTTACTGTTGTTCGGGCAAAAGCCACACTCAACTTGTGCTGCTACTAACTTTGGGCTTAAAACATTTGTGGAATGCTTTGAAATATACAAATCAAAATGATTCAATATTGGAATTGATTGAATTTGTTTCTTATTAGGGGGAGGGAGAATAACTACCCACAAATTGGCATTACAGTCCAACACGCCTTAGTGAGGAACAAGAGAGAAATGGTGGTGATTGACGAGTCTGCAGTATTTTTATCTATGAAGGAGTCTGTCTACTAGGTATCCATTTTAATCTACATTCATGCCCTATCTATTCATGCCCTATATAATTCAAGGTGTGCAGAAATGGTCTAATTTACTTTTTCTCAATCAACATCAGTCAACAATGGTCGCTGCCATTCAAAAAAATTATTAAAGTTACTTCAAAGTCACTTGTAAAAGTGCAGATTCAAACGAGCCGGTTCAAACCAGTTCAGTTGTCAAAGTTGGAGTTAAAGTTGACCTTCTTAAACCTACTACTTAATTAAAGGTTAAAGGTGGCCTTCACAAAAACCCAGTAGTCTTGTCTCAACCCTGTACTCTCAATCTCACTCAGAAGAAAAATTACAAAATATTCTCAGTAGTTTCAGCAACTGTGGACAAGTTGTTTTAAAGTCTTTTGTGGACGAGCCCCTTCAAATTTTGGTTGACTCTCAACTCTGTGCAATCGATCTTGGCTGACAGCCAGCGCTCCAATATGAAACTCCTGATGAGCTGTTTGTGATGCGCTGCTCTTCCAGGCACAGCCCCATCCGTCACTGCAAATCAGCGTCCCAAGCCCACATTAACAGGGAGAATGAAACTCAATTCTCTACAGGAGAGTTGAGCAGAGCCAACTATGCCAATATCTGGCCATGGGCGCTACTGTTTCAGTGAGGCCTTCTACCCAATAGAGAGTCACACCATTAAGAGACAAATGGAGGGTTCAGAAATGATAAAGGCATGTTCTAGTGTTGACCTAGCATTGATAATTAATACCGCCATTCCAACCGTAGATTCCTTCTGTAGGAGTCATCTCAAAGTAGGTGTAAACATGTCACAATTTAAACATTAACACTAAAGAATGGCATCAGAATGTTATCAATTATCAAAGAATAGTAATTTTGCCCTGTATTGTCATTGGCTGGATCTAAATTCATCATAGCCCGCTCCCAAACAGTCACCTATCAAGACGTGTAATCGTGTTAATTCAAGCCCTGTAAATGCTTTAATCCGTTTTCCCCCCACAGAAACAAGACATTTTTATGCATGTTAGCATTACATGTATTTGACTTTAAGAAGCACCTGCAAGTCAATCCCGAGGACTTACTGTCATCATTCATTATAACTTTATTCCTGAAATTTCCGCTGTTTCACTGGAGGCATGCTAGTCTCCGTCACGCTTCCTGAGAGAATTATGGAAGGTTTCAACATGGATACAGACAGTAGCACAAGCCACCTCAAGTATGTCATTTATTTTATTTCTTCATTCCTACCCTGGCAGGTCAATCAAGAACAAATTCTCAAGTTGTATTATATATATGTTCTAGCATTTCCTTGACTCTCATTTGCCTGTTGTCTCACTATAATTGGTGGTAAATTAAACCGACATTACAAATTTACCTGCTCTCACAGCCAGCTGCAGCAACCCGACCACACAATTCTTCTCTTTTTTTTTCACGTAAACTGAAACACCTGCTCAGTCCTTTGTTGGGCATTAGCGCTCCGAGACCAAATTATCAAATATGACATTTTGGCGACCATATGACCGTGGCCAGCCCCAAATTCACGGTGCAGACTGAATCTGTGACGGCTAAAGGCATCGCCAGGTGCCCAAACAAATTTTCTGTCTCTGAAAGTATGAATATTATTCGTCATTCATTTTGCTCTGCGTATCCAAGGTCACCATCTGCCATCCTTCCCTGGTGATAACATTTACAGTTTAAATTGAACGAATGAGTGCAGTGAAAGGGCGAACTGATTCATTTCCAAGGCAACAGTGAAGGCTGGCTTTCTGTAAGGTTATTAAGTTCATGTTTATTTGTAAACAGAACAAAAATCCAAGGCCTCTCAACCTCTACTTCATAACATAACACAGCCCTATTGCCACTGCTGTTGTTCTGACTCTCAAGTTACATTATAAAATTCTCCAAATAAAATGTGTGTAACTTTTTACAAGTTAATAAATAACCAGACCAGACAGAGTGATGTAGTAGGGAATCATCAGAAAGATTGGACGGTACAAATCCGCTACCAGCCAGCCAGGACAGTTTCATAAAGGGGACAAAATGTGGAAGAATCTATTTATGCATGTCCGTATTTTGACACACTGGAATTAAAACCTTTTTTTAAGATGACTTTTGACGCAGTCCACATTAGGATGATGGACAGGTTGTATTTCTGAACAAAAATGTTTTTTTGCTTCTTCCTATAACAGGTCTTCACTGGAGTATTTAAGTATTACACAAGATGGAGTGAATTCCCATCAACCAAATGTGTTTTTTATATACTTTCTTTTCCAACCCCCCCCCCCCGTATTTGTGTGTAGCAAAACTTATAAAAAAAGCTTGCAGAGCTTTTGTGGAACTTTGAGAGGTTATTTGTGTATAAATTCTGAAACCAGATCCTTTGCCCCATTGGGGGATGTTCATTTCGGGATTAAAACATTGAAGAATAAACTGCTGTGTGTACCTAGGCAGAGATTAGGCCTTAGTTGCTGCTTGGAGACAGCAGGTTAAGGTTGACCTCCCTGTCTTTGTATCCATTTGCTTTACTTCTGCCAGATTGACATGTCTATTTTTGTTTGTATGTCACTGGCACCGCCATTGCAAATCCCCTTTGTTGTGTCTCCACACATGTGAGCAAGGGATTCGGTGTCTTTGAACTTCGTTGTTGATGTTGCGTGTTTGTGGAATCTCGCACTGGGCTGGGCCTAATCAACTGTTTTTATTGTTGTGCGTCGAGATCATGTCTGTATGTGAATTTTGTTTTCTGTTGTGACTATTATAATGGGTTTTAACCTGTGGAAACAAATATATAATGAGTAAAAAAGCGAAGCGAAAAGAGATGAGACCAAATAAACTATAACACCCCTGAAATATAATAAATTCCTATGTCTGCCTTTCTTGTGTGCTTTTTCTTTTTTCATTTTCAGAATGTCAATCATCTGTGACAGAGGGCATGGCATGTTCTGTAGCTGTGATAGGTGACGAAAGGGCGATGACAGCTCTTGTGTGTTGTCTTGTGCAATTTGTGTGACATAACACTTGAAGCGCTCATAGCTTGGACTACTTGTGTCCACATCTCTGCAAATCCTCAACATTTGTCTGGAATTACCAGGCTTAATCTATCTGTAACAAAATCACAAAATCAAGAATGCCCCTTCCACACTTGATGGCTGAGTGGCTTGTCTTCATCTCTACTCCTCCCCCTACAGCGCTCATAGGCTTACTGTTCCCTCCCCCAACAGTCACATGCACTTTTGTGCACAGTTGTGTTTCAAACATTAACAGTAAAAACATCAAATTTGGGGTTGCGGACGCAATTTCCCTCCTGCTACAAAAATATAGTCCTCTCCCCCTGGACTAACAAGATAATTTTCAAAATCATCCAAGTGTTTGTGGAGTTGCACGCAAGCTATTATCATTTTAGTCCTGTTTCAGCAATCAAATCAGAACCCCACTCATCTGAGCCCTTCACTCCCCCTAAAGAGAGCACTTATCATCATTAATGATGAGTGGGAATAATTCTCTCGTTTCATTTTTCTCACCAGTGAGCTTCCTTTGAAGTGAAACAATTTCCTCATCGAGGGAAAAGAGATAACAAATCGTGACACTTCAAGGTTTGATTAAATTAGAAGCCACGTCTCTGAATCCTTAAAAATAATTATTCCTGGGGTTGTTATTCCATAAAACTGCAAAGGTATGCCACCACCACCCTCCAAACACAGTGACAGTTACCACTGACTGACAGTTACCACTGTTAACAACATTCATTAATTTAATCCACAAAGGACTAAATCTAATTAAAATATGGCGTTTTAGCATACTTTTACTACAGACTTGCTCAATACTGGAAAAAATAGGCATTTGGACTCCTTGTACAATGATTTGAGTTTATAACACTTAAATATTGCTTTAGTGTATGGGTATTTTTGCTTGGAGTTTTTGGAGATGCTTTGGTCCTGTTAAAGGGATGTGTTTTCCTAGGATTACCACCAGAGGGCAGTGTATATATTTGACTGTAGGCTACAGCCACCTCCTGTTAATAGCTTTACTGAATCAAATAATCACATATTGTCACTGTCTGGATTGTTGTGTACAATTTGTTTCCACCATAGGCTGCCATTATGTGGGACTCATATCCCATACTGGGACTTATCTATCAACATCAATTTGGGCATAGCTTGCGCATTTTTTTTTGCTGATCATAAACTGTTTGATGGAACGCTGCCAGACGATACCACAATGCAACACCAGCCCTAATGATGTTTTTAGGGACTCTCACACCTCCTCAGTTATGTGTGCAGTGGGAGGACTGAATGACAGATTGAGATCCTGAAAATTACAAAATGCTATTATGGCAATCTATGCAGACCAACTCCGTCTTTGATTTTTTAACAGAATGAATAACAGGGCAACAAAAAAGATCCTTAGAAATATGTCTAATAAAAATTCAAAACTTCAATATTATTGGGTAGACCCAACCATTTTCTGCAGTCATGTCTTTGTGATAAAAGGTTTCCTATGTGTGTGATAAGTCACAACATGCCAGGCACCGGTCTTGTTTTGATAAGATAAATTACTGCATAAAATTCGGACATCCTATTGGTTGATTTTATAACTAATTCGCTCCAATAGTAACAGGCAGGTGGCCAAGACAGTACTGTGAAGTCCGTGCCAGTGGTGGACAACAAATTACGCAGCACAATGCTGCAACAAAGCCTTCCACTTTCATGGCACATGGTAAAAGCAGGCTGGTTAAATATGCCTGGGTACAGGAAAGACTTGATAGGAAGTGTTTGCAAGGTAAATATTTCAGATGGCCTTCATGCATGTGTACAGAATAATTATATGCTTTATTGTTGGAACAAAAACAGACCAAGGCATTAGCTATTTGTCTCTAGTTTTGCTTGAGTCCCCAACGCTGTGGGATAATTCTCAACAGATGCATCAACTATCCCTTCTGCCAATTTGGAAAGGTGCAAAGCAACAACACCTGGATTACTACTCAAGAGAAGTCATTCACTACAAGTTGTCTAACGATACTAAGCTCCATTGCAAATAAATGAACAGTAATAAGGCAGAGAATACAAAACAATTCAATTTTGAGCCAGGAACTGCCTGTCCCTTGAAAGTATGAATACATAAAATGACACTGCAATGGACTTGCATTAATAGCAAACTAACAAAGTGGAAAAATTGTTTAGCGAACAAACAGGAAGTAGGGGTTATGGGATGAGGGTGGAAGCAACAAACAAAACTATTCCAGTCAGATATGCAGTATCCCTCCGGTATGGCAAAGAACAGGGATTAAACCTAAAGCTTGGAATATTGAGATATCATCTCCACTGGTGGCAGCACTACAGCAGAGAGCCAATGTTACAGTTAATTTTTCTCTGTGAGACTGTGCCTGGGGATCTGAGGCTCTGCGTACTGATTCATGACCAGCGGTGGTGCAATTGGACATTTTTAAGAGGGTCCAGAGAGTACAGTGTAAGCCTTAATACTCACAGCCTTAATAAATGGTGTTCTTAAGAGTCATTCATAGCCTGTCTCGAGTGTGTGCAAAATAATGACAGATTGCTTTTCTTTGCCATGGCTCATTTGTTACCCAAATTAAATCCAGGGGAAGTCCATTTATCCCCTTTAAAATATAATAAATTGGTTTCGTTGCTGGCTATAGCCAGCAACGAAACCAATTTATTATATTTTAAAGGGGATAAATGGACTTCCCCTGGATTTAATTTGGGTAACAAATGAGCCATGGCAAAGAAAAGCAATCTGTCATTATTTTGCACACACTCGAGACAGGCTATGAATGACTCTTAAGAACACCATTTATTAAGGCTGTGAGTATTAAGGCTTACACTGTACTCTCTGGACCCTCTTAAAAATGTCCAATTGCACCACCGCTGGTCATGAATCAGTACGCAGAGCCTCAGATCCCCAGGCACAGTCTCACAGAGAAAAATTAACTGTAACATTGGCTCTCTGCTGTAGTGCTGCCACCAGTGGAGATGATATCTCAATATTCCAAGCTTTAGGTTTAATCCCTGTTCTTTGCCATACCGGAGGGATACTGCATATCTGACTGGAATAGTTTTGTTTGTTGCTTCCACCCTCATCCCATAACCCCTACTTCCTGTTTGTTCGCTAAACAATTTTTCCACTTTGTTAGTTTGCTATTAATGCAAGTCCATTGCAGTGTCATTTTATGTATTCATACTTTCAAGGGACAGGCAGTTCCTGGCTCAAAATTGAATTGTTTTGTATTCTCTGCCTTATTACTGTTCATTTATTTGCAATGGAGCTTAGTATCGTTAGACAACTTGTAGTGAATGACTTCTCTTGAGTAGTAATCCAGGTGTTGTTGCTTTGCACCTTTCCAAATTGGCAGAAGGGATAGTTGATGCATCTGTTGAGAATTATCCCACAGCGTTGGGGACTCAAGCAAAACTAGAGACAAATAGCTAATGCCTTGGTCTGTTTTTGTTCCAACAATAAAGCATATAATTATTCTGTACACATGCATGAAGGCCATCTGAAATATTTACCTTGCAAACACTTCCTATCAAGTCTTTCCTGTACCCAGGCATATTTAACCAGCCTGCTTTTACCATGTGCCATGAAAGTGGAAGGCTTTGTTGCAGCATTGTGCTGCGTAATTTGTTGTCCACCACTGGCACGGACTTCACAGTACTGTCTTGGCCACCTGCCTGTTACTATTGGAGCGAATTAGTTATAAAATCAACCAATAGGATGTCCGAATTTTATGCAGTAATTTATCTTATCAAAACAAGACCGGTGCCTGGCATGTTGTGACTTATCACACACATAGGAAACCTTTTATCACAAAGACATGACTGCAGAAAATGGTTGGGTCTACCCAATAATATTGAAGTTTTGAATTTTTATTAGACATATTTCTAAGGATCTTTTTTGTTGCCCTGTTATTCATTCTGTTAAAAAATCAAAGACGGAGTTGGTCTGCATAGATTGCCATAATAGCATTTTGTAATTTTCAGGATCTCAATCTGTCATTCAGTCCTCCCACTGCACACATAACTGAGGAGGTGTGAGAGTCCCTAAAAACATCATTAGGGCTGGTGTTGCATTGTGGTATCGTCTGGCAGCGTTCCATCAAACAGTTTATGATCAGCAAAAAAAAATGCGCAAGCTATGCCCAAATTGATGTTGATAGATAAGTCCCAGTATGGGATATGAGTCCCACATAATGGCAGCCTATGGTGGAAACAAATTGTACACAACAATCCAGACAGTGACAATATGTGATTATTTGATTCAGTAAAGCTATTAACAGGAGGTGGCTGTAGCCTACAGTCAAATATATACACTGCCCTCTGGTGGTAATCCTAGGAAAACACATCCCTTTAACAGGACCAAAGCATCTCCAAAAACTCCAAGCAAAAATACCCATACACTAAAGCAATATTTAAGTGTTATAAACTCAAATCATTGTACAAGGAGTCCAAATGCCTATTTTTTCCAGTATTGAGCAAGTCTGTAGTAAAAGTATGCTAAAACGCCATATTTTAATTAGATTTAGTCCTTTGTGGATTAAATTAATGAATGTTGTTAACAGTGGTAACTGTCAGTCAGTGGTAACTGTCACTGTGTTTGGAGGGTGGTGGTGGCATACCTTTGCAGTTTTATGGAATAACAACCCCAGGAATAATTATTTTTAAGGATTCAGAGACGTGGCTTCTAATTTAATCAAACCTTGAAGTGTCACGATTTGTTATCTCTTTTCCCTCGATGAGGAAATTGTTTCACTTCAAAGGAAGCTCACTGGTGAGAAAAATGAAACGAGAGAATTATTCCCACTCATCATTAATGATGATAAGTGCTCTCTTTAGGGGGAGTGAAGGGCTCAGATGAGTGGGGTTCTGATTTGATTGCTGAAACAGGACTAAAATGATAATAGCTTGCGTGCAACTCCACAAACACTTGGATGATTTTGAAAATTATCTTGTTAGTCCAGGGGGAGAGGACTATATTTTTGTAGCAGGAGGGAAATTGCGTCCGCAACCCCAAATTTGATGTTTTTACTGTTAATGTTTGAAACACAACTGTGCACAAAAGTGCATGTGACTGTTGGGGGAGGGAACAGTAAGCCTATGAGCGCTGTAGGGGGAGGAGTAGAGATGAAGACAAGCCACTCAGCCATCAAGTGTGGAAGGGGCATTCTTGATTTTGTGATTTTGTTACAGATAGATTAAGCCTGGTAATTCCAGACAAATGTTGAGGATTTGCAGAGATGTGGACACAAGTAGTCCAAGCTATGAGCGCTTCAAGTGTTATGTCACACAAATTGCACAAGACAACACACAAGAGCTGTCATCGCCCTTTCGTCACCTATCACAGCTACAGAACATGCCATGCCCTCTGTCACAGATGATTGACATTCTGAAAATGAAAAAAGAAAAAGCACACAAGAAAGGCAGACATAGGAATTTATTATATTTCAGGGGTGTTATAGTTTATTTGGTCTCATCTCTTTTCGCTTCGCTTTTTTACTCATTATATATTTGTTTCCACAGGTTAAAACCCATTATAATAGTCACAACAGAAAACAAAATTCACATACAGACATGATCTCGACGCACAACAATAAAAACAGTTGATTAGGCCCAGCCCAGTGCGAGATTCCACAAACACGCAACATCAACAACGAAGTTCAAAGACACCGAATCCCTTGCTCACATGTGTGGAGACACAACAAAGGGGATTTGCAATGGCGGTGCCAGTGACATACAAACAAAAATAGACATGTCAATCTGGCAGAAGTAAAGCAAATGGATACAAAGACAGGGAGGTCAACCTTAACCTGCTGTCTCCAAGCAGCAACTAAGGCCTAATCTCTGCCTAGGTACACACAGCAGTTTATTCTTCAATGTTTTAATCCCGAAATGAACATCCCCCAATGGGGCAAAGGATCTGGTTTCAGAATTTATACACAAATAACCTCTCAAAGTTCCACAAAAGCTCTGCAAGCTTTTTTTATAAGTTTTGCTACACACAAATACGGGGGGGGGGGGTTGGAAAAGAAAGTATATAAAAAACACATTTGGTTGATGGGAATTCACTCCATCTTGTGTAATACTTAAATACTCCAGTGAAGACCTGTTATAGGAAGAAGCAAAAAAACATTTTTGTTCAGAAATACAACCTGTCCATCATCCTAATGTGGACTGCGTCAAAAGTCATCTTAAAAAAAGGTTTTAATTCCAGTGTGTCAAAATACGGACATGCATAAATAGATTCTTCCACATTTTGTCCCCTTTATGAAACTGTCCTGGCTGGCTGGTAGCGGATTTGTACCGTCCAATCTTTCTGATGATTCCCTACTACATCACTCTGTCTGGTCTGGTTATTTATTAACTTGTAAAAAGTTACACACATTTTATTTGGAGAATTTTATAATGTAACTTGAGAGTCAGAACAACAGCAGTGGCAATAGGGCTGTGTTATGTTATGAAGTAGAGGTTGAGAGGCCTTGGATTTTTGTTCTGTTTACAAATAAACATGAACTTAATAACCTTACAGAAAGCCAGCCTTCACTGTTGCCTTGGAAATGAATCAGTTCGCCCTTTCACTGCACTCATTCGTTCAATTTAAACTGTAAATGTTATCACCAGGGAAGGATGGCAGATGGTGACCTTGGATACGCAGAGCAAAATGAATGACGAATAATATTCATACTTTCAGAGACAGAAAATTTGTTTGGGCACCTGGCGATGCCTTTAGCCGTCACAGATTCAGTCTGCACCGTGAATTTGGGGCTGGCCACGGTCATATGGTCGCCAAAATGTCATATTTGATAATTTGGTCTCGGAGCGCTAATGCCCAACAAAGGACTGAGCAGGTGTTTCAGTTTACGTGAAAAAAAAAGAGAAGAATTGTGTGGTCGGGTTGCTGCAGCTGGCTGTGAGAGCAGGTAAATTTGTAATGTCGGTTTAATTTACCACCAATTATAGTGAGACAACAGGCAAATGAGAGTCAAGGAAATGCTAGAACATATATATAATACAACTTGAGAATTTGTTCTTGATTGACCTGCCAGGGTAGGAATGAAGAAATAAAATAAATGACATACTTGAGGTGGCTTGTGCTACTGTCTGTATCCATGTTGAAACCTTCCATAATTCTCTCAGGAAGCGTGACGGAGACTAGCATGCCTCCAGTGAAACAGCGGAAATTTCAGGAATAAAGTTATAATGAATGATGACAGTAAGTCCTCGGGATTGACTTGCAGGTGCTTCTTAAAGTCAAATACATGTAATGCTAACATGCATAAAAATGTCTTGTTTCTGTGGGGGGAAAACGGATTAAAGCATTTACAGGGCTTGAATTAACACGATTACACGTCTTGATAGGTGACTGTTTGGGAGCGGGCTATGATGAATTTAGATCCAGCCAATGACAATACAGGGCAAAATTACTATTCTTTGATAATTGATAACATTCTGATGCCATTCTTTAGTGTTAATGTTTAAATTGTGACATGTTTACACCTACTTTGAGATGACTCCTACAGAAGGAATCTACGGTTGGAATGGCGGTATTAATTATCAATGCTAGGTCAACACTAGAACATGCCTTTATCATTTCTGAACCCTCCATTTGTCTCTTAATGGTGTGACTCTCTATTGGGTAGAAGGCCTCACTGAAACAGTAGCGCCCATGGCCAGATATTGGCATAGTTGGCTCTGCTCAACTCTCCTGTAGAGAATTGAGTTTCATTCTCCCTGTTAATGTGGGCTTGGGACGCTGATTTGCAGTGACGGATGGGGCTGTGCCTGGAAGAGCAGCGCATCACAAACAGCTCATCAGGAGTTTCATATTGGAGCGCTGGCTGTCAGCCAAGATCGATTGCACAGAGTTGAGAGTCAACCAAAATTTGAAGGGGCTCGTCCACAAAAGACTTTAAAACAACTTGTCCACAGTTGCTGAAACTACTGAGAATATTTTGTAATTTTTCTTCTGAGTGAGATTGAGAGTACAGGGTTGAGACAAGACTACTGGGTTTTTGTGAAGGCCACCTTTAACCTTTAATTAAGTAGTAGGTTTAAGAAGGTCAACTTTAACTCCAACTTTGACAACTGAACTGGTTTGAACCGGCTCGTTTGAATCTGCACTTTTACAAGTGACTTTGAAGTAACTTTAATAATTTTTTTGAATGGCAGCGACCATTGTTGACTGATGTTGATTGAGAAAAAGTAAATTAGACCATTTCTGCACACCTTGAATTATATAGGGCATGAATAGATAGGGCATGAATGTAGATTAAAATGGATACCTAGTAGACAGACTCCTTCATAGATAAAAATACTGCAGACTCGTCAATCACCACCATTTCTCTCTTGTTCCTCACTAAGGCGTGTTGGACTGTAATGCCAATTTGTGGGTAGTTATTCTCCCTCCCCCTAATAAGAAACAAATTCAATCAATTCCAATATTGAATCATTTTGATTTGTATATTTCAAAGCATTCCACAAATGTTTTAAGCCCAAAGTTAGTAGCAGCACAAGTTGAGTGTGGCTTTTGCCCGAACAACAGTAAATAAAAGGGAATATTGAATAAATCATATAGGAGGAATTGACAGCCATCTTATCTTGTGGAATTCAATGCTCTTTATAAACAAATGTTTAAGATAGCAGTAGGCAAATTATGCTAGAAATGAAATAGTTTTTCAACAATTTCACAGGAGTTCGTACAGTGTTAGAGGTTTGGAAAACCAAAAAATTACTTTATCCTGGACATCCAGGATTTATATCTTAGTATTCTATAGAGTCGAGGGTTTAAAAATTAAATATTGCTTTTACAGTGCATATTCTTTTCATTATTGATAGATTAAGAGATTAAATGGCCACTGTTAAACTGTGCAAATGTTTTGACTTGGCTTAATCTGGATAGAAAGGTAATTATTGAACACAATAGTCTCATACCCATTCCGTTTGATATTTATTTCAGTAGCCACTGCCAGTTGCCACTGTCAACTCTTTGTCTTTCAAATAGTGAACAAAATCGTTAAATGGCTCATTGGAACTAAAATGAGGCTTATATGTGAATATCCATAGGTGTTTTAAGATGCAAGATAGATCTACTAGCTCTTGAGAAAGGCAGAAAGGCCTTTATGAAGTCAGAGTGAATTAAGAAAATATCTGGGTGGTTTGTTAAATGGACTTTGTCCTTATCGCAAGGCTAATTCTCATTATCGGCTTCCTCTGTTCATCGGTAGGATTATTAAGCTAATCACAACGCTTCCCCTCTGGAGAAAAGGTTTACGCTCTTGAATGGAACAAAGCTGTTATTGTGTTCCAATGATATGGCTTCCCACCAGTATTTATTCCTTGTAATATGCTAATAAGAGGCAGGGTAACGGGAAGAGTGGTATTATGTTTTAACGGGTCTCACAGTTGCTAAAAGCTTGACCTACGCTAATTACTAGCTTAACAGATGCTAAACAGTAGTAGAGAACCAATCATGACTGAAGTTACTTAAGAATGGCAAAGGGGGGGGGAATGCTCAACTGAACTGTATAAAGGTTCAAGAGTGTTACAACCTGGGTCAGTTAGTAGTATGTTTGTAGTATTTGATATTAATTTGCATTTGTTTAAACCACTTAGACTACAAGGCGGATGGGATTTTCCATGATTGACAAATTATGTGGCCTAAACTGGCTTGGAAATGTGTTTTTATTTTTGCTTTAAAAGTTCTAGACTACTTGTGGTACTCATTTTAAACCATAGCAAACTCTCACCCGGCTGAAACCTCTGGTGAAAACAATTAAAATAATTAATTGCAAGTAATATTTGACCTGGACTTGTTACATTCTTCACCACATGAACAGGGCCATATTTCCTGTGCCCTGCCAGCCAAGTGAAATAGGCCATTCCCAGCCTGGCATGTTCCCCGGAATTATATTGGAATGTTATTGGAATGTTATCTGTTTCCAAGTGAAATGTCTGCTTCATAGTTTGTTTTGGATTGTGTGTGCAGTAGAATTCCGCGGATAGAATGGCCTGAATAACCACTCAGTGCTTTTCTCCCATAATGCATAGTGGGACCCTATTACAAAATATGCAGAATCAAACAGACCCAGATACTTGGTTCACAGACCCCCACCCCCACAATTCCAATCCACCACCAATGGCCTATTTACTGGCTTGCTGGTTTCCAAGCGAACAGGGATCCCATGGCTGAAACTTCCATCAACTGTGTGTGTGTGTGTGTGTGTGTGTGTGTGTGTGTGTGTGTGTGTGTGTGTGTGTGTGTGTGTGTGTGTGTG
>JAOEHI010053397.1:0-15264 GCA_025447815.1 Percopsis transmontana | reverse complement strand
CCCCCCCCCCCCCCCGCGGGCCCGACCCCCCCCGCCCCCCCCCCCCCCCCCCGCCCCCGCGCCCCCCCCCCCCACTAGGCACATTTGTATGGGCAAATTGAAAGGGGCCTGCTCTTTCCTCTCTCTCTAAAATGGTTAAAGTACCAGACCTCTACTGGCAGGCATTTAACTTTCCCTGTATAATAATTGTTAAAAATGTAATTTCTCAAACATTCAAAAATCCAAATTCGTCATAATGAAAATGATTGGCAGGCCATTGTAGCCAGCTAGGCTACAGTATAGTATATTAGTATAATGTACAGTATATTCACTCAAATGTAATGCTTGCTCAAAGATATTGCACACCAACACTATACAGTTAGCTCACATATTTTTGTCTTCCCTTTGTCTAGCCATTTGGGTCATAGCCATTTTCTGTGTGGCCTCTTCAGTCGGCCTGTACAGCTGTCTGTGGCCTTTTGTCAGGAGAATCCCTTTATGCAAGTGCAGGTGAGTCGAATGCGTCTCATCAACTGTCAAGGGTTAATTAGGAAAATGTAAAGGGGAGATTTCACAGTAGTATAACATTCAAGGTATTCATATTGATGTTATTAATCAACCACCGTCTTAGACTTTAAAATACACTATATGGCTGGGTTAGAATCTGGCCAGAGGACAGGGTTCCTATGTCATAAAGAATAACATATGGGGTTTTTTTTTATGCTCACGGGTCTTTAAATTTGTATGCATGTCACACAGTGTCTGGACGAATGCATTAAAAAGTAGTTGGAAGCTACAGGGCCTGCAGTATAAATGTCTGTGCTGTCCCATTCTATTACTGTAGGGTCCCAGAGAACAACCTGCCATACTTGCACAAGCGCCCTCAGATCCGCATGCTGCTGCTGTCAGCCTTCTGCATCGGTGTCAGTGTCACCTGGGCGGTGTTTCGCAACGAGGACCAGTGAGTATCAAGTGACAAAACACAGACAAACACACATTTGGGGCAGAGCGTGATATGTTTGTATGGGCCGGGGGAATTGAGGGAGTGACCGTGTATCCATGTATACAGGGCGCTGCAGACATAGAGATAACATGTGACCGACCATGCCTCTACTATGCTACGGGTTAGTTCCATATGGGCAAAAGGAAAAACAGAACGTGTATATTTACTGGGCAGAGCGGAGAAAAGACTTTGCAATGCTAGTGTGAAGTAGCGCCTCTTAGATGAGGGGTTTCATGGCGATGTATAGGTGTTATACATGTTTACACTACATACAAATACCCTGCCCACTTTCAGTCTCATTTTTAATTTCCATAAATTGTGCTGCTACATTTTCCCTGGCCTTCACAACTTGAAAAACATTTTCACAGTAAAACCTCAGACTTAAGCTACAGTAGAGTCCTGTACCTTAACCACAGTGTGATACCCTTTGTAAGTGTTGATTGCAGCATAGCGGCGGTGTTTTAAAAAAACATTTCTTAATGAGTAATGTCTTGCAGCAGATGGATACTGATCGTGGTTTAAGGACTTCTCCACCTAGGCATTGAAGTGGAGCTGAATAACAGTCTGCTGCTCCATATGGTGTGTCTTTTAGGTGGGCGTGGGTGTTACAGGACACCCTGGGGATAGCCTTCTGTCTCTACATGCTCAAAACAATCAGACTGCCCACGTTTAAGGTGGGTTGGTGTCATGGCAACAATGGCGTTGAATGTGTTTCTCTTTTCTTTCTTTATTGCCCCTCTTCTTTTAGGTTTTTGGGGTTCTCATCTTAAGACACTCGCAGAACAATCATGGTTTCTTGTGTCACTGTGTGTGTCAATTATTGCTTCATTGCGTGGTCCTGAACACTGAATAGGTCTGGAGTGTGTGTGTTTGTTGAACTTTATTCTGTTCTCTCCTCTCTGCACAGGCCTGCACTTTACTGCTGGGGGTCCTCTTCGTCTACGATGTTTTCTTTGTATTTATCACGCCTTTCCTCACAAAGGTACATCAGCGTTACTGGTGATGTTTATCCCTTGTACAATAACGTATGTTTAACTGTCAAGCGACTTTGGGACAATTCTACCGCTTGCCGTTTCTCCACAGAGTGGAGAAAGTATAATGGTGGAGGTAGCGGCTGGTCCGTCTGACTCCTCGGCACATGAAAAGGTTTGTATGTGTGTTTCTCAATCATATTTCCTCTGGAATCTACTTGGCTTGCTTGTCTAGGGAAACATGATATCCCGTGTATTCATCATTGTTCAGCCACCTCCTAAATGCTTCTGTCAGCGCAGACGCTAAGCAGTTGAACCGCAGGGATTAAAGCTGTGTTAACACTAGTCTTTGTCTGCTCCAGCTTCCTATGGTTCTTAAAGTACCCAGGTTAAACTTCTCTCCCCTGGCCCTGTGCGACCGGCCCTTCTCTCTCCTGGGGTTCGGTGATGTCCTGGTGCCAGGTAACCAAACATCTCCAGTCATGTGAAGCCTTCAAACCACTAACATTGCTATATTTTTCTAGTCCCACCCTGCATTTGTGCAAAACAACAAACACCACCTGGCTCGATACGATTGGTCCACTGACCACCCCCCACACTGTGATTTAGAATCTAAGCTGCTTTTAATTCTCTGTTCTGGGAAGCTGGAAATAGAGCAGCTGACAGTTAACTTGCTCTCTCTTGTTTCATGACCAGGTCTGCTGGTTGCATACTGTCACAGGTTTGACATTTTAACACAGTCCTCCAGGATCTACTTTGTGGCCTGCACCGTTGGTAGGTATTTGGCATGCTGTATCACCTCCTGAGGATACCTAGGCATGTTAGGTACATGTTAGGTAAGTACTGAAGAACTATAACCGCATCTCCAGTATGCACTGGAGATCCTTCTGCATTATTGCATGTAGAAAACATTGTACAGATCAACTAATCAATTAGTCAACAAGTTCTATGACTAAGTTCCTACAGTCCTACCTTTACAATGCTGTGGTTCGGTTAGAAGACAAACCTATTGCAGGCCCTCTAATTGCACCTGATAGGATCCCTCTGCTTTGACCCAGTGCTTGACCCGCTGCCTCTCTCCTCAGCTTATGGCATCGGCCTGTTAATCACCTTTGTGGCGTTGGCTGTGATGAAGATGGGCCAGCCGGCGCTGCTCTACCTGGTGCCTTGCACTTTACTCACCAGCCTTGGTGTGGCACTGTGGCGCAAAGAGCTGTCCCAGTTCTGGACTGGAAGTGGATTTGTGGTGAATACCAGTTTGATATGAGTGCCTGCTGCGGAAGAATGAAAAGGCACAAAGCAAGAAACAAACAAAAAAGCAAAAACTAATCAAAACTAATGTTAAATAACGCCTACATTAAAGTAGAATTTCAAGTTGAGTAATGCCTTTTTAAACGGTTTTACCGTTCCAATCGCCTCTTTGTGTTTCCGCCCCCCGCTGCTCCTCCTTCCTTTTGCTTTACTATGGGTGTGCTCTAGTCTAGCGCTGAGGGCTGAGCTGTCTTTGAATGTCACTGCAGGTATCCTATCTGGCCTTGTTTTCCACTCATTCATTAAGAACCCAAACTGAGGTTTTGTTTGTCTTATTTTGGATTTCCTACATCCTATTTCTGTTTCTTTAAATACTCAAATTCCATACAATTTACGTCTCCATGTAGGCAAGGGCATAACTGTGCCACAGTAAGCTGTGCAAGTTGCCATAACTGTTAATAAGCAGAAATGCTGTCTTCTCTCTGTATGATATACTTTAGGTCTGTCTGTTAGATCAGGAGTGTCAAACTCAATCACAGAGGGCCAAAATTAAAAACTGGGATTACTTCGAGGGCCAAACCGGTTCAAAATGTATTAAACAGACAGGTTAGACAAAGTTTGGTTTATGAACAAATACCTATAACTACTGACATTCTATTAGAATGAATCAGTCACGTCAGCGCTCTCATCCACAGCAAAGGAATATGCAATGAAGTATTTTCCCCTGTGCTTGTAAAATCGGTGGCAAGCTCACAGACACGATCAGCTAGCTGTTGCAGTGCATTCTGGGACTTGTAGTATCAGTGATGTGCATCTTGTATACCGGCGGGCCAGTTATGAGATATTTTCTTGTGGGCCGGATATAATTTTACAGCGGGCCGGAAGTGGCCCGCGGGCCTTGAGTTTGACATGCCTGTGTTAGATGAATGTATGTAGAATATTTAGATTTCAGTTGCATCAACTTGAAAGCTCTTATAACTCTGCCTCTTGGCACTGTTGCCAGTTTCCTTTTTCAATTGTAAACTTCTGCTTTATAATCCAGTTTAGAGTATACTGCCACCAGCAGGATTTGTTGAGTATTAGCATTTTAGCACTCATGACACGACTCATGACACTCATGAAAGGAAATGTAATTTTTTTTTTTGTATAAAATATCGATACTTGGCACACGAGTATTGCTGTATTGATATTTTTCCCCATCCCTAATTACGTCTCTACTATCTTTTAGAAATATTGGCTCCTTTTCTGCCATTTCAGTTGTTTTCCAAATCTGTCTACAGTAATACCTCTGACAACAGTAACAGGAAAATCCAATTCATTTAATTGGGAAAAACTTAACTGTAAATGTGGAATCAGTACTTGTGAACAGAGGAATGACTGTATTTTTCTCTCTGTTTGTCTTGGTTTTATCACTTATGTTACTGATCAGTATTATTTTATAATGTGCAAGGTGCACAATTTTCTTATGTCAACTTTGTATCTGTCCCTTGTAGCCTCCCATAGTGCTCGTGCCGATCAACTGTACAAAAACTGCAGGACCACCCACAGAAGGTCCCCTGATCAACCCTGAACCACAAAGCACAGAGGCCACCAATCAGATCGAAGACCCACCCCCATACCTGCCTCAGGAAACGCCCCCTACCGATAAAGCTGATAGCAAATCCGAATGAAAGGACTTAATAGTACATTTTTCTATTTCATGTTGTGTTTTTTTCTTCTAAATAACCGAAACTCATTGTAGTTCTTACCTGACATTTTAGAGCACTTGTTGCAAAGGGACAAACAGACTGCATTCACATGATTGTCCAGGGTCAATATTGAACTCATAAAGATGATAGCTATGTAATAGAGCTTTTCAAATCCCACACCAGTCCTGGTAGCTACCCTTTTAAATGCTCACAGCTGTGTACCACCAATAAAGGGAATGAAACGCATCACCATTCCCCTACGGCTAGCCTTACAAAGAGTATGGGACGTAACAATTTTTTTTGAAAAAGGGAGGGGGGAATGCAACACGTCATAGTCGAAGTCCTTTTAAGAATGTTATTAAATTCCTCCGTAAATAGTACAGTCACTGCCAATATTAGAACATTGGCTAAAGAATTTCATACCCTTTAAAATGTGGTGCTACCATGTTTTGAGAAAGCCAAAGGTGTTGTTTTTTTTAACCTCCCTCATTAGTTTGTATGTTACATGTTTAACTTTGGGTATTTGTTTTGCATGTTGTAATTTTGGTTTTAAACCACAAATTGTGTATATTCTACAGTAATAAGAATATTGTGGAGAAACGGCTATGTGTAAAATGTTGGCCTCTGATTTTTTTTTATTTGATTTGTGTAGTTTCATTTATTCATATTCTTTTGTATTGATTTTGGCCTTACTGTATTTGAGGTTGGAGATAGAATTTGTATGTATCAAAAACAAAACTTGAGTTCTGTACTACAGTTTATTGTGTGATGTTCAGATGTGATGTTTGAGGAGACATAACCAAGGATTCAGTTGTACCTTTTGCATACCGTTTTTACTGACAGGCAGACCAGAATATCATGTTGGTTCCCATTTATATCTACAAAACTGGAATTCATGGTATCACTGTTTTTGGTACTTTGTTTAATTTGCCTTGCTCAAATGAAGTCATACTTTTTGGTTATCTTTTAAATAGATGTATGCCGATTTAAAAAAAAAAAAAAAAATTATATATATATATTGGAGGTCAAACCCAAAAATAAGCTTAGGTTCAAAGGTGATATGAAATAAGTTTACTCGTGTATGTGTGTACCTCATTTAATGGAGATACTTCACAAGTATAGTTTAATGTCACCAAGTGGTCACTTAATATACTTGAGGACTGCACATAAGCTAATAAAGGAATATTGTATTTGACAATTCTGCCGTTCTATTGTGTGTTGGAACTAAATGTATTAGTTCTCAGCCTTTAAACTGACTGCCTTCTCAATAACTTAATGCAGAGTGACAACAGGGTTAGAATTGTTTTGCACTACCCTTAATGGAGCATAACACGATTGTAACAGCAAAACACTATAACCACCTTGTGTCAGCTCAGAGGTCCTTGCAGCACAAGGCTCCCCCTGGTTTTCAAGCTGGCAGAAGAAGTCTGTCACAAACAGGCAATTAGGTTGCCTGGGTTAGGTCAGTCTAGCAGGTCAACAGAGGAGTGTTACTAATGTGATCTCTCCTCTTCTCAGAGCCCTCAAGTGTATACTGTATTTAAAACTTTTGGCTTTTGTATTGTCATTAAAAGTGTATATTATCAGGAGAGACGGATTAGGGTTGCGACACCTTTTTGCAATCCTTGCAAAATAGGGTCACTTACGTTTAGAGTGACTATATATCAAGTGCCGACACAAATGTATTTACAGAAATGTATATACACATTATATACAAACTTGACATTGAGCATATTGTCGACCAAAAGCATTTTTTCCTTTTAGATAACAGAAGCAGCTGTCCTATATGAAATTATATCTAAACGATTGCACATTAACAGTATCAGGGACCTTACTTTTTATAAAGTGCACAAAATGGTAAAACTGGAAACATTTAGTCATCTTTTACAGCGGAATATATTTACGAAATATCCCTTTGACCCAAATATGCCAAGTATACAAAATCTATTTAAAATCTGTCTAGAATTTGAACAAAAGCAGCAGGTTCACTGAACAAGGTCTTGTGCATTCTAAAAAAAAAAAATAATGTGCTTTGCACAAATATCCGATTAGATGTAAATATGGTTCATTAATATAGTTATCTGACTGCTAAGACTTGGGTGCCATGACCAGGGAAAACTTTCTTGGCATAACAAGCCAGAGTTATTAAAACAGCAATGACTTAGTAAAGAGAACTATACTTTTCATCCAACTGCAAATTTTTCTATGAACTATCTAAAACTATCTAAAAACATAACTCTGTGCACACCAAATACATGTATTTAGTGTGCACTAAGAAATGATTCTGTATTTGTGTAAATGTTTTCCATGCATTCTTTAAATTCAACAAACTTATCTCATTGATAATTAAAACGTTGGCCTCCTGGGCTGTTTCACATCATTTACACATTGTGATGACGACATAATCTACCAATAGCTGGTTCCAAACACTCCATGTGTATTACGCGCCATACAGAGTTCCATGCAGCTACAGGTCTCTAGTTTGTGCTTAAAAGAATAGCTCCTTTTCCTTTTTGATGAGGATGTCTTTTGGAAAAGGGGGCGGGACCGGCGGCAGGCCTTGGCTTGTCTGCATGTGAGAAGGCTTGACATTGGAGACAGATCTTGTAACAGCTGGATTAAAATGATCTAGAGAGGGGATGACAGGTTCCTCATTATTTAGCTGATGTGATAGAAGGAAGTTCAATTGTACATTGGATGTACTCTATATTTATACTTCTGTAAAGCCATGTGTAATTCTGCACCAATGTCACCATGGCTAATTTTAGATACAACTATTCTTCTAAACAGGTTAAGGTTTTCAATTTGAATATGTCAATATTCAATTAGTGGACAAGTAAACATACATTAGGTACACCTGTACACCTGCCCGTTAAGCAAATCAGAAAATATCTAATCAGCCAATTATGTGGCAGCTGTGAGGTGGAGTACCGGCAGAGTGGATCCATTGTGGATTAGTAGTCCTTTTGGCTCTCAGACTCCCTCCTTCCTTCCCAGTCCCCTTGATGGGTACCACCTGGCTCATGTCTATTGTGGCTGGATGTGTGATGTGAAGGCAGAGCATGGGTCATATGTTATTATGCCATGGATAGATTTCAGAATAAAAGTGTCCCTGTCAAACAGGTTACAGTTTACGTTTGTGTCGCTTTGCAACCATTTGTTAAGCTACCAATTAAAAACTACACATTAAACAAAATTATTTTACTAAAGATGAATAAAACGTTCCGTAACCATTTGCGCCAGTGTAATTGCAATGCGTCAAAAATAAAATTAACAAATAAAGTGCTCCAGAATTGCTCCATCTCAAAAGTACACGTGCGCTGATCCACACTATTCTACTTGTAAGCATACAAAAAGAAAAACATAAATAAAGCAATCTATTTTTGATCATTCGCTCACACGACTTGCCTTAATTTAATGGAAAACAGAGTTTCAACAGTGTCCCTAGTAGACTATTCTAGCACAACAGAGCAACCAGTAGACAAAAATAGAAGCAATAAAATCTAATAAGTAACTTTTTTTGCAGGAAAGCACTGGCATGTCACTGCTTTCTTAGTGCATTTAAGGTTTCATTGACCTCCATTATTTGTCTGCACAGATGTGTAGTGGAGAAGCAGCACAAGCCAAGCTTCAGGGTTTCAGGTGTGATACAAACCACAAGCCTCAACTTCGAACTGATGTTTAATACAGGTAACATCTGTCTGTGACATCACACTGGCAGGAGAAGGGTGTTTTAATCCTGGGTGCCTTTCTAAATTTCAACAGCCTTGATTCTAAATGACTGCGAGAGGGCTGACCTGCGCTGTTCGCCCTCTGGTGGCGGATCTTGATGTTGGGGCTCTTCTCCTTGGCCTTGCCGAGAGCCGCAAGCTTGGTGGGGATCTTCTGTTGCACCACCCCAGGCTTGTGCGCCTGGTTGGTGGTGCTGATCAGGTGGATGGGGACCTCGGCTTTGACCAGCTGGGGGCTGATGCTTGCTAAGCGGGGGGGCACCATCGGGGGCACTTCACTAGAGTCACTAGATGCTGGGGTGCTGGGCCCGCTGTGGGCCCCGGAGTTCAAAGTGTCCCCTCGGAACGACGGAGAGTGTGACACCTGGGAAAAGAAAGGCCACATGTATTCATGGTGAAAAGACATGGGCAAGGCTGGGCAAGGCACTGGTGGGTCTGCAGTGTGTCGTATGGCTTGATGCATGGACGCACTGAGCGAGGAAGGCCTCACCATGTATGGATGAAGATCTGAATGTACTATGTGTTGTGTGCATTTTTGTCCAACACTGAAAGCCTGAAACCAATTTTCCCACGGAGACAATATAGTTGTACTGCATTAATGACGACATAACTATAAAATAAATCTCTTTTACAGAAAGCCACTGGTAGACAACATGTTCCTCTCGTTACTAGACGGAAACCAGTCCCCAACGGTGTTATGCTGGCGCATCAGCAGGTGGTCCATTACCTGTGAGAGGTCTTTCCTGTAGGGTCCTGGGTGATTCATGCTCGTGTTCTTCTTGAGCTTCATCTGCTGCTCCAGGCGTTCCTTGTCCCTCTCCACCTTCTGAGTGGCGTCCCTCAGCCTCTCCAGGTCCTGCTGGTACGTCTGCCTCTGCTCCTCCAGCACCGCCTTCTCCTCGGCCAGCCGCTCCTCCAGCCTCTTGCACTCCTCCTCCCTCCGCCGCAGCTCGGCCTCCAGGGCCTCGCCGCCGACCCTCTGGCGCTCCTTCTCCTTCTCCCAGCGCTGCTGCTCCTGCCGGTGCTGCTCCTGCAGCTTGTGGAAGCTGGCCAGCTCCTCCTTCTGCTTCTCCAGGTTGCGCTGTTTCTCCTGCTCCAGCAGGATGTCGCTGCGGGGCCGGGCGGGGCGCTCCGACCGCGTGGCGCGCTCAGCCTCGTTCAGGCTGTCCAGCTGGGCGACGGAGGCCTGAGGGAGACACCACAGACTGGGGCGGTGAGGAAACGGGGTGCGTTCAACAGCCCGACCGTTTCATCTTCATTGCCGAGTCTCTCTTTATGAACTTGCTTGTAATTCACGCAACATTTCATTCACTCGTTTCTATGCACATGAAGTTTAATTTCTTACCTGCAAGCTATACAACAGCTCTGAAAGCCTCAGCACACTGTTATAGACCTAAAGAGAAATGCATGTGAAAAATGGTGGATGTTCATATTTAGTTGGGACAGAAAATTAAATAAGAGAGGATTTACCTCCGCGTCAGGAAAAGGGTTTGAGCTGCAGTTGCAATGTGCCGCAGGTATCTCAGTATCAACCTTAAACCAGAATGTTTTAACATTACATTGGTAATCAATCACAACACTAAACAGTGTTTCCCACAACTCCCTCTCGCTTACAGACAGTTCCAGACTCTCAGGGTGGCTGGTTTCACGGAGGTCAGGGTTAGAGACAGACCGATGTCCGCTGTCCAAGGCACTGCCATCGCTGCTGGCTGGCATCTCCGCCAAAATCTCGTCTGAGAAAATGAATTCATACATGTCACAACTCTTCTACAGTAGTCAAGTTTGACTATGTAGGTCTGTAAAAGAACAAGGCTTACTCTCCATGGGGCTGACAGAGGGCTCACTGTCGAACCCGGAGAAAGTCTTAGTCCTCCTGAGCAACCTCCCCTGCCATTGGCTGTCCTCCAACAGCCGGTTAGAATCCCTTATCCTTGACAAAGTCAGGTTCTGAAGGTTCTCCACTATAGATAGAAGATATGTTTTATTTACTGCCATTTACTGATTTCTTGGCAATATGGCACTGGGATAATTCACTGTACTTTTGACTGATTTAGAAAGTATATTTTTCATACAAATAACAATAATATCACACCCACTTCAGAGATTGAGCGTGTTAATAATTAAAGTGACTATCCGTGGAAGAATAATAAACCAAAAATTGACCGACATTCTGAGCCATATGCACGATGACATCGTCTTCTCTCCTGTACCTTCAGTGATGGCTCCTTTAAGGAACATCTCCCTCTGCTGGAAGTCGGTGGTGTCACCTCGAACCAGCAGTCTGCTGTGGGGGGTTTCCACTCCCGTCAGGGCTTCTGAAAATTCAGCGAAGGCCTGCTGCTTTTCTGACAGGCTCTGGATTATCTGAGAATCTATACTCATCAAATGCTCTGGACCCCAAAAAAAAATAAATAAAAAAAAATAAAAAAAAACACAAAATACCAGATATACTGACTATGTTTAAATGCACAGGATTTAGATAGATAGATAGATAGATAGATAGATAGATAGATATTGTATGTATGAAATTGGTGAATGCCGCCTCCCTGGTACGGCATTACCGAGGAACAGCTCTTGTGTACGAGTGGCTCTTGCAATGTGTCTCTTTGTGGTCTTGGACTTATGGCAGGTCAAAGGTGAAGAGACTTTCTTTTTTTTTTTTTTTATATATACACAGTATATAGTGTTACTGTAATAATTATAAATACAAGTCTACCACATGGTATGCTACGCTATCCAAGAGTTTAGATAAATACAAGACATCCTTGAAAGACATGCATCCTGTATAACCTGACAGACAACTCAGAGCATATCCCTGGCTCTGGCGTTAGATGACCATCTTCTTGTACCTTGGTAATCTCTGATTCTGGCAGCCCAGGCCGCCTGTTCTTCGTAAAGAGCCTCTTCTTCTTCAGGACACCTAGAACACCAAGACAGAGAGATTCATTCTACGTCAGTTCAAATCCCAATGACCCAAACAGTTTTTATTTTCCCCCCTCCAAACTGTAATGCATCACTGTCACGTTGGATGGGAAAACAATTGTTTGTGACAGTACTATTTTACCACTCAAGGTAATGATTACATTACGTTAATGGTTGTCAAGCAACAGTTAACAAGACAAAGAGTTAATAAATGCATAAAGGTATCGTTTCCACAAATGAATAATTATAGGTGTATAAAGAAAAGCTGCATTTTCTGTGTCCCAAACAGCGAGCTGGGCAGAAATGTGGGGTTCTGTGGACGCTTTAATGTAATTGAGGTGTGTTCACGAGTCCTAGCTGGGGTTAAGCCTACTGCCTACCTATCCACAGCTTCTCGTATGAGGCTTATCCAGGTGTCGCGGTCCTTTCTGGAGCCAGCGTGAAGCTCGTACATCTCCGGCTTGCCGGAGGAAGCGCAGAGGAGGTACATGCCTTTGTCCTCTTTGGCCACCTCCCTAACTATGAGCCTCTGGAGAGAGACCACTGGTGGCTTGTTGTCCTGAAGCAACAGGAAGAAACCAGAGATCAGGCTATATCTAAGAGGTAAGACGGAAAGAGGATACAAGGCCGAATTGACCGTACCATAGCAGCAAACACCAGCTTCTGGTCCTTCTCCTGTAGGAGGAGCAGAACATCTGACAGAAGCACAATGTGGATGTCTGTGGGAGGAGTGAAGAAGTAAAGTCTAGAAATGCTGGTTGTAAAGTTGAATCTTTGGGAGAATATCTAAAGAGACAGATCTTACTGCATGGTAATATCTGTATTGTGTTGATTTGCTCCATTTGTAATATTTGACTATTAAATATATACCTTTGTGTTTGCTTGCACTTTTCCAGGTGAGAGTAGCCTCTTGTAGCAGTGTTCTGGTGCCTTGGACCAGGTCCTCCCTACGGAAGAGCCTGCCGTCCTTCAGGTGGCCCCGGGACTTGGGCTCCAGACGGAGGCTGATCTCCCTCAGCCTCGCAGCCTTCTCATAGTCATCGACCCGTGCGTCCACCTGCAAGCTGGTGTCTTTGATGAAGGCCAAGGCCTGCACCAGAGAGTCATGCTCCTCTGTGTTGGCTGCACCAGGCAGGAGACAATGAGAACAACTACATAGCAATCTATCAGTTGTACACATAATTCAATGTTGTAAACAATAAAAGAAGCGTGAACAAAAAAACAGCTCATGCACAATTACATAAAAAAGGCTAAAACCTCTGGTAACTGGCAGGGTATTTAGATATGTAGTGCTTAGATGCATAATACCTGAGCAGAAATAGTGTTTGCCATAAAATCCCATGGCTGAAAAGAACTACTATTAGCAAATTTTGCATACGAATTAGAAGACCACTATTGAATTACAATCTCACGCACGCACGCACACACACACACACACACACACACACAGAATGGTTTGTTAATCGCTTCATAGCTCAGTCCCCAGTGGCCACAAAATAAAATGAAATACACACTAGACCTCTAAATGGGAGCACAGATCTATTATACAGGCTGTAATCCAATTAAGTACCACTGGTAGCAGGATGGGCCTTTTCTTTAAGATTTAAGGCTGATCCACATCATGTTTTTAATCTCAGATAGGGTCCATCCTAGAATCCCTAGACTGTTAGCAATCATAAACGTTTACATTTGGAGTCACTACACACACACTGTTAAAGGCTACAGGTGTGTGAGGTGTGTATTTGCTTACCTTCAGTGTTCTGGATGATGCGTTCCACAAGGACTGGGTACTTTGAGATGCGTTGAGTCACCAACATAAAACAGTCAGGGACACTCAACCTTCTAACTATGGACAACTGCCCTATTTTCTGTGGAAGCAGAACAAAGGCTGCTATTGTCTGTGGTCATTTAGTCGCCATAACTCTTAACATCCCCATTTGAGTCAACAAGCCTACAAAAGCACCAATATACGCACAGTATGTATAAACAATGCTGTTATCAAAGCCATCCATTTAGCTAATGTAATTTCGCATTGACATGATTTGGTTGGTTGCACTGTACCCAATGCAGTACCCAATACCCTGGCTATAGAACCTGGACTGTGGATCGTTTACCTTTATGAGGTTCAGGAACTTTTTGTTGTTCTGAAGCTGGTCTTTGTAGAAACTGAGAGCATCAATATGGTGAGTGCAGAACTTGCCATAAGCCTCCTTCATTCTTTCCCCAAGATCACCTGAAAACTGTACAAACATCCAGTCGTTATTTTAACTATAAAAATAACACCACCAATAATGAGGATAATAACCATAACCACCATCAACACAGATTCTGCTCATAAAAAGGTAAAATTCCTTTTATATAGCTACACAGCTATTATTGTATAGATTTTGGTTTAAAATACCAGAAATATAATGATGAAATGTGTAGGCATGTTGTTATAGCAACGATTGAAACCTTACCCTCACTAAAAATAAGTTTTTGAGGGAGGGTAATTTTGTAATTTCGTCATTTATCAGACTGTTTTACCTGATGCGACTTAAAGTACAATTTGTGTTAGAAGAAGCAAGGAGTTAGGCATCTTCCTCAAGGACGCAAAGAGGCAGACACCCAGACCACTAGACTAGCCTGCCCCAGCTAGCCTGGCATGATGCTAATCAGTCACGGCTAACATTAATCCACAAGCAGTAGGGTACCTCACAAACTAATCCAGTCTAGCATGAACCATACAGTCCAAGAGTACCCACTCTACCTGAGAGATGAGTATATCCCCCAGCTGTGTGATCCGGTAGTTGTTAGGACTGCCCTCCTCTAGGGCTTGTTGGCGACTGATTTTGAGGCAGGACAGGAAGTGCTGGTGGAGGGCCAGAAGGATGTACATTTCAGGGAAGAGCCTCCCCAGCCTGGCCTCATCCATCTGCAGTCCCTCCTTCAGCTCGTGCATGTAGACAAAAGAAATAATCTTCAAGGTGCGCACGTAGTGCATCTCTGTCTTCATAAACTCTAGGAAAGAAGGAGGAAAGAGTATAGATTATTTATACAATCTTTTTAAGATGAAATCCTAAACTTTCTTTTGTTAAGAATTATTTAAGTCAACTGTGTTGTGGAGTAAAGTAACAATACAGACACATTTACCACACGTATTAAATACAGGTAGCCATAAGACAAAGTTGTAAACAAGAATATTTTCTTCCAGTTCCAGTGCTCCCATAAGCAGGTAAATTGTCTTCTCATTTAGCCTGCGATTTAAAATGTTCCTTTGTTAAACTGGTAGAGCCCTTATTCACACAGTTTTTTAAGTTAATGTGGCCAACTTTATTGACAACACCCTTACTCTGCTACGTCTGTTTTGTTGCATCCATTAGCATGGGCTAATTGGCACCTTCATCATGATTTGTTCTTCTGAGGCCAGTTTTTGCATCATAACTGTACCAGAGAGGGTCTAATCAACTAAAATAAGGCAAAACACTTGCAGGGTTTTCAGGGGTTTTACAGTTGTGGGAATTCACATTTCCCCCCTTTACAGGCTAGACAAGAATGTTTACCCACTTGTATTAGCCCTTCCGTGTTACACATTGCATACTTAAGCATCATTTGTATTTTGGCAGTATTTGGTCAGGCAGCCAGGTGTCCTAGGGGTTCGTGAAGCTGGGGGGGGGGGGGGGGGGGGGGGGGGGGGGGGGGGGGGGGGGGGGGGGGGGGGGGGGGGGGGGGGGGGGGGG